>WNWK01040850.1:0-16765 GCA_009830355.1 Cherax destructor
GAAAAAGGCACCTTCCCCCATCTCTGTTCCTCCTCCTCTGAACCATTTTCCGGGAACTGTGGTCTGTTGTTGTTTGGGGAACTCTTGCGATCTTCAGTGGTTACTCTTATTGTCCTCCTCCACCAATGTTCCACATCCCGGTAAAACCCCCCCAAACCCCCATGGACTTGCCCAGTCCAAATTTCTTCCACAACAGGCCCAGTCAGGGTTCTGAGGCTCACCCCCAAACCTTCAAAACCCCTCTCTGGGAACAGTCTAAAATTTTTCCCCAGGAAGGTTCAAAGTCCGGGTAGTCCCCCCCTCCCAAGCCTTTTAAAGGTTTAACAATGCAGGTTTTGAAATGATCTTTCCAAAACTTTGGGGGGGAAAAATTAATGTCTGTGGTTTTTTCCCCAAAAGCCCCTTTTTGAAACATGCTTTGGTTAGGTTTTAAAGTTTGAAATGACCTGCTGGTCCAGGGGGGAGGAGGGAGTGGTATTAGGGGGAAGAACTTCATTTTGATGAACAAAAGCCCTGCAAATTTTTTTCCAAGTCTGGTGGATGACAAGGACATTGCCCATTATCAAAAGGCATTAAGGGCAATTTTTTTCCCCCTCGAGATATTTCTTCCCCGGGGGCCAAACACTTGGGGGAAAACCAAAACCAAAGAAAATTTCCTAGTCCCCAAATGCCTTATTGTTATTTTTCCCCCCATCACACAAAATTATCTTGGGACTTGCACCCCAAAATTGGGGTTTTCAAGTAACCCAAAAAAAGGGGTTTTTTTTTAAAAAACCCCCGCTACATTAGCACACAACATAAGATTACCAGTCTTTCATGGGGCTTGTGTCCTGGCAGTGCCTTTTCCTTGTGTAATGAAGGTCCTTTTGGGGTTTTCTTAAAACGGGGCCCCCCGTCACAATGAACACTTTTTGGGGTTTTTGGGAATTGTTCAGCCTCTTTTTTCCCCTTTTAATTTCCCCGAAAATTTTTAAAACCGCACTTTGTCAAATCACCCTTTTTGCTGTCTTTAAATTCCTTTTACTTAGCATCTTGCGGCATTTTCTTGACGGGTATCATGCAACTGCCGCTTTTTCAGATATTATCGCCTCGTAACACATCCCCTTTTAAAATTTTTTCCCTGTTGATCCACCCAACAACAAAGTCTCAAAATCTTCCAAAAAGCATCTCTGTTTTGTGATCATATTTGCACCTTTCGCAACAACAGTTTCCCCTTGATTTTATTTCCCTTGACCCAATGGTGCATGGTTGAGAAAACTTGCCATACAGCCTGCCCAGCCGTTTTCCCCCTTTCCACTTTCATATTTTGTATTATTTTCTTTTTCCTTCTACTGTTTTCCCACTTTCCTTACCACAGGGCGGGCACTAGGTTTTTTTTGGACCCATGGTGGTTTATTTAGCAATTGCAAGCACAAAAAAACAATGAAATAATGACAACATATCTGGTATGAATGCGTGGTGGCGCCATCCTTGGAAACAATGGCACATGACTCTGGATGGAGCGGTCCGCCCGGGGGGCATGGGGTACGCCCCAAGACGAAATTTTTTTCCGAGCGGATCATCATTTACCAACCATTATATTTAGGGAAAAAATGTATCATTTTCCGAATTTAGCGTAACCAGCCATCGTAATTGTGAAGTTTTTTCTCAGTCCTGGTTCAATCTTGAACCCAAGATGAATCAAGGCTGGCCCCCCTTAGGAAAATTATAAGAAGGGAAAAAGACAATAATAACAATGAAACTAAACACTATGTAATAGAATAAGCTATGAAAATAATAAATTCTTAAACATGAATATAAAAATCCTATCTTAAATCAAAATGAAAATAAAAAAATAAAACTTAGTTCGCAGCTATGAAAATGGAAGTTTTTTAAAATTATGTGTCGATGTTTTTTGACAAAAACTCGTTTTTCTGAACCCCCCTTGCTTTTTAAAAATGAATCGTCAAAAATGTCAACAACCACTCGGTGACAGATGTTTAAAAAACCCCTCAGTTGTCAAAGTTTCCCCAAAACCATTAAAAACCCCCGTAGTTGTCCAATGTCCCCGGGACTCGGGTTTTTGTCCGTGGGTGAACAGTTCCGGGGTTTTTTGGGCCCCTAGTTGAACCACAGTTAAAGGGGAAATTGGGGGAACCCCTGTCTCTGGTCTCAGTTTAGAACTCCTTCCACTCACATTTTGCTTTGAGCCAGATGACCCACTGGTTCCCAAGGCTGGGGAAAAAAAGTCAGTGGTCCCTGGTTTTCAAAAAGCATTTAAAAATAAACAATGTAAGTTTTTTTTTTTATATGCTGTTTCAAGTGTATTTTTTGGGGGCTGAAATAGACTAACCTGTGCATTATTTCTTAAAGGGGAAAAAAAAATTCCCCAATGGCACTTGAGCAGCATTCTGGTTTTCGGCCCAGGGGCCAGTACAAGACAATTACTCACCATTCTAATAATCATTCTCATAGTAGGCATAAGGTCTTTAAAAGAAAAAGGTGAGACTGAAAAAATTTACTTTACAATAAGACAAGGCGGGCAGAGCAGAATCAAGTTCCCAAAATCACGAGGAAGTTTTTAAATAAAAAAGATAGTTTTGAAGACTTACAGTGGGTCGGGTGCTCAGTCGAGTGAATAACCCCGTGGCCAGAGCCTAGCACTTCACCCTCACTGGGTAGAAAAGGATGGGGGGGGACAGCGGGAGCTGAAAACTCACCCCCCCCTCAACAAGCAGACACCCCCAACTATCACTATACAGTACATACCTTCACACCCCCTTTTATTACTCCTATCTATGGACTTTTCCCCTCACAGTAATCCTGGGGTCCACTGTACTTAGGGCGAAAAATCTCTGTACATTCTCTGGGTCAGGACAAGAGCAGCAAGGAACGGCAATTAGGGAATCAAAAAAAAACACAAAATCTATTTTGGGGGGTTTCAATAAATGTATTTTTCTAAGATGTCAAGGAATTAAGAGTTTAAAACTACAATACTTTTTTTACCTAAAAAAATTTAAATCATTTGTTCTGTCTAACCACATGTGCTCCTCCCCACATGCACAGCTCACAAGGAAAAAAACCCATGTCTTAAGGGTTTAGGGACTACCTTCTCAAGCTTTAGTCTTTTTTCAGGACTCAAATGGAAATAAAATACAGTGGAAACCCCGGGGTTTCAAACATTCTTATTCCAAATTGTTAAGTGCTGTTCCCCAAAGAATTTATTCATATTAGGAATAATGTAAATTAGTTTTTCTGTTTCAGACCCCAAAAATACACCCCCTTTTAAAAGCCCACAATAATAAATTTTAAAAATAGGGCAAATTGGGGGGTGTTAAACGGGGGCCACTGTATTACAAAAAAACAGCTATCATAAAAAAAGATCTTTTTTTTTTTTCAATGCACTGGCTGTACCCCCCCAAGCAGGGGGGAAAAAAAAAAAAAGTTTCTCTTATAAGAATAAAGTTTCATTTTTTAAAAAGGTTTAACAATGTGTAATTACATTTTTTGGGTTTTTTAGTACAAAAAAGGGCCCAAAGTCCGGGCATTTCCCACTTCCTAGTTCTAATAACTTTAAATCTGACAAGATAAGAGTGGTTAACTTTCTTAAAATCTTTTTTAATTTTATAACGAGGTAGTCAAGGGGGGTTTTAAGAATAATAATCTCAATTAAAAAAAAAAACAATTTCAATTAATGGTTCAACTTAATATTTATGGATTGGCAGATGTTTATATCAAAAGTAACTGTTTAAAAGTTTTTTTGGGTTGGGTTTTGGGTTAGTATTGAAGATAAAAATTTTTAAAAAGCCCAAATTTATAATCAGTCCCCGGGGTTTCATTTTTTTTCTTCCAAATGCTGTTCATCCATTACCAAACGAATTTTCCCCTTTAAAGAAAATTGTAAAAAGACTAGCCTTTTTTGACCCCAAAATTCACTTCAAAAGCATTTAAAAAAAAAACTTGGGGGGTTTTGGGGGGCCCTTTTAAACCCGGGGGTCCCTTGTAGGGTCTTTGGCAGGTTAATTCCAATTTTTTGGGCCTTTATAACATTGCATTTTTCATAGGGACCTGACACTGGGGATGTCAAAAGGTTTCCAATTTGAAGGGCTTCTTGTGCACAAAAAGGAAAAGTTTAAGGGGGGGTTTTTACTGGGGTTTAAGTTCTGTATATGTAGTAGGGGGCGGTAATTTCTACTGGCCGGGGGGTATCATTTTTGGGTAAAAAAGAAAGGTGTGGGTTGGGGGGCGGGGGCATTCAGAAAAATTAAAACAGCTAGAACTGAGGGGATCAAAGAAATTTAAAAAGGGGGGGGTTATAGTGTTGGGTGGTTCATTTTTGTAATAACTTATGAAAGAGGAATACCTGGATTGGAGAGAGCATGTTATTCCTTTATATAAAGGGAAGGGGGTAAAAATGTGGTTCAATTTGAATATTTGTATAACTCACATAAACACATATGTTTTTTAACAACCATTTGGGACCCGCTGAGGAAGGTGACCTAAAAGGAAAAACGAAAGTTTTTTCTTTCTAAATTTAGTAATAAACACATGATAAAAGAGATAAATTTCCACAAACATAAAATTTAACATGAGAAGTTAGAATGAAACAAAATTATTTTGACTACATTTGTAAAGGTGTACTAATGTAATTTCAAGGTTTACAGTAAAAATAAAAAGATGGTCAAGAGATCTATACACTGCCCAAGAATCTTCTGCCAAGGTTGAGAAATCATAATTATCTGCAGTCTCTCCCTGCTCCAGGCATTTTAGTCCCTCTGGGACACGTATGGCTTATGGAGGAAAAATTTTGCTTCACTTCCTCATTGAGATAAGAGAAATAAACATGAATAAGAACTAGTAAATCTTGCACACAAACAAGATAGGGTGTATTAAATGACTGTCACTGAATAAACAGAAGAATGGTCAGGGACTTAAAGTGTGGTGCCAATATGTAGGAGGTCCAATGCTGGACCTGCTACATGACAGGAACATAACTACAGTACCAGTCCATACTTCCATCTATTCATGAAATACCACATTAAGTAACAGACATGAAAATAAAGAAGTCTATAATGAATATGAGTACAAGTTTATAAGAGTGTACATACAACATTTTTAATAGGTTTACATTTCACACTTATGTTGCAGCACTATGTGCTTCAATTTGCAATATTTGTATAACTCACATTAACACATGACAGTATGTGCTTTAACTTGCAATATTCGTAACTCACATAAGCACATACTAGGCATCCCAGCTGAGGCAGGTGACCTAAAAAGAAAAGCGAAAGTCTTTCTTCTAAATTTAGTAATAAACACATGATATATAGAGATAAATTTCCACAAACATAAAATTTAACTTGTGAAGTTAGACGAAACAAAATTATTTTGACTACATTTGTTAAAAGGGTGTTTTTGTAATTTCAAGTTTTATAGTAAACGTAAAAGATGGTCAAGAGATCTATACACTTCCCAAGTATCGTCTGCCAAGGTTGAGAAATCATAATTATCTGCAGTCTCTTCATTGCTAAGTCGATCACACTGAGCTGACATCAATGACACAGCTTGCTTCACCCAAAACTTACGTTCTCTACTCAAAGCTTCTTCAGGGGTTTCTCTGCTGCTACTGAGAGAACCGACTTGTGTATTTCTAGCCTTAGTTACAGGAGAAAAAGTTGACGGGAGGTCACCATTTGGTTTTGGATCATGTGATACTTCACTAATTTTTTGCTTCTTGGAAGGTGTTCCATTATCAGAGTTGACTGAACACTGTTTACAGGTAGCATTTGATACTTGTAGTGAAGATTGTGGAGCTGGTAAAACTCTTGACTGAGAAGGCTTATCTTCCAGTTTTGAATTCTCTGGAACCTCTTCATTGAGATTTTGTATATCTAGTTGTCTTCCATTAATAGACTGTAGTAACTTAGAGTCTGGTGAGCTTTTTGCAACAGGTGAAAAATCACTGTGGTCTGCCGTGTGTGTGTCAGGTATGATAACATCTAAGGTAGAAACTGAAGAGGGTGTAGGCGATACAGTGTGCTGTGAAGGTGATGAAAATGGGCGATCAGGAGAAGTAAATACTACACCCATGGTTCTTCTAGATTTGGGAGTGAGAGCGCGATGCAGGCCACACCGACGAGGCTGGTGGGTTAAAGAAAATGGGCCCCTTGCTAAATCTTCTATAGCCTCAGGCACTATTACTGGCCCGGTGGGGGAGGTCAGCACCCTATACACGGACATGTCTGTTCTCACTGCTTGATCAGGAGCATTTGAATTTCCCCCCACCAACCTTTAGATTTATGCTGACTATAGGTACTATTTCCGGGTGCTAACCGAGCCACCATCTCCAGCAATTCTGGGAGGATGAGGATCACTGTAGGGCACAAATTTTAGATTCCGTTCTTATCCTGACGCTGTATGGACCATTAGGCCAGCCAACATACAGTGCTGTCAGTAAAAAAACTGTTTGGGGCTGTTCAAAAGTCCATTTTTGGGGAACTTGACCGGGAACTGAGAGAAATAATGAGGGGGCAGACATTACAGTATATAAGATATTTTTTTGGGGGAAATGAAGTACTGTAGTTTGTTGGACTACAATGGTAAAATAAAAACTGTTGGGTAGACTTCGGGAAACATGTTTATAGAGGGGCCGCAGATATATCAGATCACTTTTTAGTTGTAGCTACAGGGGGAAAAAAGGTAGATAGGATACAAGGAGAAGGGGAAACAGCAAGTAAGAGAGAAGGGGAAGATTTATAAACTAAAGGAGGAGGCAGTAAGGGTAAGATATAAACAACTGTTGGAGGACAGAGGGGGCTAGTGAGACTATAGGAAATGGGGTAGAAGAGGTAGGGGTAAGCTTTAAGAATATAGTATTAGAGTGTTCAGCAGAAGTTTGTGTTAAAGGAAAGTTGTGAGGGAAGAAGAGCGATTGGTGGAATGATAATGCAAAGAGAAGAGTAAGAGAAAAAAAGTTAGCATATGAGAGGTTTTCAAAAGAAAGTGATGCAAGGCGGAGGAGTATATGGAAAAAAAAGAGAGGTTAAGAGAGTTGAACAATGTAAAAGAGAGCAAATGAGGAGGGTGGGTGAGATGTTATCAACAAATTTTGTTGAAAATAAGAAAAAAATTTGGAGTGAGATTAAAAAGTTGGGGGAAAGCCTAGGGAAAGAATGGATTTGTCAGTTAAAAATAGAGGAGAGTTATTAAATGGATAGAGGTATCGAAAAATGGAGGGAATATTTTGAGGCATTGTTAAATGCTTTATGAAGATAGGGAAGCTGTAATTTGTGTATAGGGCAAGTAAAGGGAAAAACATCTTATAGGAGTGAGGAAGAACCAGTTGTGAGTGTGGGGAAAGTTCGTGAAGCATGAGTAGAATGAAAGGTGTAAAGAAGCTGGGATTGATGGGATAAAAATAGAAATGTTAGAGGCAGGTGGGATATAGTTTTGGAGTGGTTAGTGTTTTTGTTTTTAAAAAATGTATGGAAGAGGGTAAGGTACATAGGGGTTTGCAAAAGCATGCATAGTTCCTTTGTATAAAGGCAAAGGGGACAAAAGAGAGTGTAAAAAAATTTTAGGAATAAGTCTGTTGAGTATAGTACCTAGTAAAGTGTATGGTAGAGTTATTCTTGAAATAATTAAGAGTAAGACAGAGAACAGGATAAAAAGATGAACAAGGAGGCTTTAGGAAGAGTAGGGGGGGTGTAGACCAAGTGTTTGCAGGAAACATATTGGTGAACAAAAATTTAGATAAGGGTAAAGAGGTTTGTGACATTTAAGGATTTGGAAAAGGCATATGATAGGGTGGATAGGGGGCAATGTGGCAGATGTTCCAAAAGTATTTGGGAAAAGGAGGAGGTTATTGAAAGTTTTGAAATTTTTTTACGAGGATAGCGAGGTTCAGGTTAGAGTATGTAGGTGTTGGCAAGAGGGTGGGATAAAAGATAAAGAATCTAACACAAATTGGGAGTTGTCACAGTTGCTCTTTGCTGATGACACTGTGCTTTTGGGGGGTTTTAAAAAGAAGTTGCAGAGGTTGGTGGATGAGGTTTTGTAGGGAATGTAAAAAGGGAAAATTTAAAAATGAATATAGGAAAAAGTAAGGGGATGAGGATAAAATTAGATAACGGAAGATTGGGTATCAGATTGAGGAGAGAGTATGGAGGAGGTGAATGTGTTTTTAGATATTTCTGAGTGGTGTCAGCAGATGGGGCTATGAAGGATGAGGTGAATCATAGAATTAATGGGGAAAAAAGGTGGTGATGAAAGTTTTTGGAGAAGAAATTTATCCATGAAAGAAAGGGGAATGTATGAGAGAGTTTTACCAACCTTTGTATGGGGTGAGACATGGGTTGGAATGTTGCAACAAGGAGAAGGTGGACAGGGAGATGTCTGTCTGAGGAAGTGTGGGTAATATAATGAGAATCCGTAGTTTGGGGATTAGGGGGGTGGGTTTCCAAAACTATTATCCAGAGGGCTGAGGAGGGTTTTTGGGGATTTTGTTCCACTCACCCACAATTCTATTACCAAACCAGTTTTTCCAATTTCCTGAATCTGAACCCCAACTTGAAACCATTGCTGGAGCCCTTTTTTTTTGGGGGGGGGATTTTTTCAGCACCCCTTTTTACATCCTTTTTATTTTTTCCCCTGTTTTTTTTTTATACACCTCAATCATATCCCCCAAATTTACCCCCTTTCTAGGGGTGCAGATTGGGGACCTCCCCCCTATCCTCATGGGGAAGATTTCTGATACAGGGGATCAATTTTGTCATTTTTTTTTTACGTTTTCCAGTGCATTTATATCCATTCTGTAATAGGGTGACCAAAACTGGGCATATTAAAAAGGGGGCCAAACCCAAAGATATATAGAGTTGAAGAACAACCTGAGGACTTCTATTCCCATATTTTTTGATATGAACCCAAAGGATTCTGTTAGTTTTATTGGAATTTTTATGCACTTTTTTTTTTTGGGGCCTTTTCAGATTACTATTTTAACCCGAACCCCTAAATCTTTCCCCGCAATCAAAAGAAAATAAGTTTACATTATTCAGTTTATATGGGCATGGTTATTGTCCCCCAAAATTTAGAATTTTGGGCTTTTTTTTAAAATTTAAAACCCACTCCCAAATTTCTCAGACACTGCACAGTCTATTCAAATCATCCTGGAGTGCTCTAATGTCCTCTTTTGGGAAAAAATTTTGGGAGGGCCCATTTTGGGCCACCCAAAAAAATTTTAAAATTATGTTGTTATTTTT
This sequence comes from Cherax destructor, assembly GCA_009830355.1. Taxonomy (NCBI): domain Eukaryota; kingdom Metazoa; phylum Arthropoda; class Malacostraca; order Decapoda; family Parastacidae; genus Cherax; species Cherax destructor. The sequence goes on from WNWK01040850.1 coordinate 9,237, forward strand.
TCCCCTCATCTATGTCGTTTATGTAAATTGTAAAAAAGGGGGGGCAAAAAACCGCCCCCGGGAACAAAGCGTGCCCCCATTTTTTCATTTCTCCCTTTTATGCAAATTTTTCCCCGCCATTTGAAACCATGCCTCTCCCGGGGGAAAAAAAACCCCCTCCTATTCCGTTTTTTAATTTTCCCTCAGTACCCTTCTGATGGGGAATTTTATCAAACCTTTCAAAGTCCAAAACACTATCATATTCATTACCATGATCTACCCCCTCAAACACCTTAGGGAAAAAGTTAGAAGTTCAAGACGGGAAAACCCCCCTTTTTGAAAAACAGTGTTGAGATTTATTAATCAATTTATGTTTTTCAAGAGGGGCTACAAATTTGCCTCAAAAATTATTGCCCCCAAAAAATTTTACCAACTATGGAGGTAAGGCTTATTGGTCTAAAAAGTTAAAGCTAAGGGCCTGTCACCTGACTTTAAATAGGTATTTTTTTCCCCCCTTTTTCCACTTGCCTGGCACTATGCCAGTTTGAGTGTGGGCTCGGGGTGGCCTGGGGTTAAAGCTCTCGCCACACGGGGGGGGCCCCTTTGGGCCCCCGATTCCCAGCCGGGGCAGAAACATTGGGCATGTTTTTTTACACCTTTTTCTTTTTTTCCCCATCAGTAAAAGGGGGTACCGGGTTTAGTCGACTGGTGTGAGTCGATCCTGGGAAAATGACCTAATTCCCCAAAGGGGGCCCCAGCATAACAAGGGACTTTCTAAAAGTAGTATGTCACTGATGTCAGCTAGGCCCTTTATACCTTTACATTTTTTCCTTTAGTAAATAAAGATATTATTATTTTTATTATTATTATTATTATTATTATTATTATTATTTTTATTTAAAAATTTGCCAAAGGTTTGCTAAGTTCCTTTTTACATTCCTTTAAAACTTTGCAAACAGTTCATCAGGGGCCCGGGGATTTTTTGGGTTTTTTAATTTTCTATTTGGGCTGAGGACCATGTCACTAGTTACCCCAACCCAGCATAGTCTATTATCTTCCTGTCCTACATAAGTTATTTTTTGGGAATTCTGCCAGTATCTTCCCGAGTAAAAAGAGAGGAAGTAAGTATTGAAAATTTCAAATATCCCACATGTCCGGGTCTGTCCCCCATTACCCTTTAATGGGCCTATCTTGTCCGGGGGTCTTACTTTGTATACCTGAAAGAACCCTTTTGGGGTTTTCTTAACCCTTGGGCCTTTGCCTCATAATCCCTTTTGGGGGTTTTTTTTTCCTTTTTTTTTTTCTTTTTTAAAGGGGGAAAAAAATTTATATCTTATCTCTCCATCCCCCTTTTGATACCCTTTTATGCCTCTTTTCGACCAATGAGATGTTTTAATCTATTGTTCATCCATTTTGGATCATTTTTTTTAGATCTTTCCCCCACCCCGGAAAAAAAATTTTCCCAAAGCTAGAACTACGCTCGGGAAAACGTCATATTAAAAACCAAAAAACCCCCTGCCGCCCCCTAGTCAGGTCATCCCTTTTTCCCCCCCGGGGAAATTTCTCAGACCCATGAAGTCGGCTACACGAAAGTCTGGAACAGAGACTTTTTGGGGAGTTACCGGGGAATTCCATGATATATTAAAACAAAATGATTTGTGATCGTTTTCCCCCCAAACTCTTCATTAACCTCAAGATTATTAATTAGTGATTTTTTTGTTAGCAAGAACCAAATCAAGCAAGTTGCAGTTTCCTAGTTAGTTCTGTCCCAAATTTTTTTAAAAAAAAAAATCCGGGAACCCGTATAAAAAAAAGTCACTAGACTCAAGATTACCTGTAAAAATTTTTCCCAAAACCAATTTGTCAAAGTTAAAATCTCCCTTTTAAAACAACTTTTTCATATTTAGACGCCTTATAAATTTTTTCGTCCAATAGCAGCTTACTGCACCCCCCCACCCCGCCCGGGGGGCCCGTAAATCACACCCAAAATTTTTTTTTTACCCCTGGGGAAAAAAACCTAGCCAAACAGATTCTGTGTCCGGTTTCTAATATTATATTTTCCCCCAACACAAAAATTTTTTAAATTATTCTGACATACATCCCACCCCACCCCCCCTTTCCCGTTGCCCCCCATCTTTTAAAAAGTTTGTAACCCTGAATGTTGCACTGGAAGGCTTTTTTATCTTGAAAATTTTGGGAACCAGGTCTCTGTTATAGCAATAATACCCGGGGTTTACTTGCATTTTGAAAAGTAATCTTAGCTCATCTATCTTAGAAGCCTAAAAAAACCATAACTCACTCTAAACAGGAACATATAAAAACAATAGGAAAAAAGGGTTCAAACCCCATTTTTTCCCCCCTTCAGGTGACCAAAAAACCCCATGACGTTTCTAAAAAAAAACCCCCAAACCCCAAAACCCCCCAGCAGATAGGTGTTTTTTCCATGACCCGGGGGACATGGGGGTGGGGTTTTCAGCAAATTTCATTCCCCTCCCCGTTTAGGTTTTTGCCTCTACAAAAGTTTTTTTTATTATTGTACTCACGAACAAGTGGGTTTTAGGTTTTTTAAGAAAAGTACCCCCAAACGGGGATAAAAAATTTAAAACTTAGAGGTGTCCACCCTCCGTATGCCCCCGGATACAGAAAACACCTAGCCCTGCTGGGTGCGTATTCTTGGGGGTTTGGGGGTTTTCCCCGGGGGGGTTGGGGTCAAGTGTTTTTGAAAGGGGGGGGCCGAAACTACATAGGTTCGAATTTTTCTTTCGGGGTTGTTATTGATAAATTCACTCGTTGGGCCCCGAATAGAAAAAACCCGGGGGCTTAAAAAACCATTTAAAATTAAGTCCTTTCAAAAATTTTTTCTTATACGTTTAAAGCTATAATTTTTTATTAATGTTAATTTAAAATTTTTTAAAAATTTTCCCCAAAAAAATGTTAGAAAACTTACCAAACATTATAATAACAAGCGCAATTTAATTTAGCCTAATCCAACCCAAAAAGGTTTTTAAAGACAAAATTTTAAAAATAAACAAACAAAATTAAATATTTAAGCCAAAATTCAAGTTCTACCTAATCGGCACGACATATATGCCCCGGGCCCCTTTTCCCCGGGGTGTATATCCCGGACAAAAACTGGCCTTTGACAGCAAAACATAGATATAATTAAAACTTATACAATACATAATGGTTTTCCCCTTTAAAACCCCCTTTTTTTGTAACTATGGTAAAAAAAAAGTCCTCTGCTTCCTTTTTATAGTGATCCAAAATGCCCAACCCCATGCAACACCAGTACAAGGTATACAGGTCTAGCTGACATACTACTATATATAAAGCCCCTTGTTTTTAAAAAAATTTTTTGGGGAAATTAGGTCAATTATTTTTGGATGCAACACACCCCAAATGGAAACCCATATCCCAAATTTTTTCAAAGGGGGGAACAAAAGCAGGTGTTTTTTGGGGAAAAGCGTCCTAATGTTTTTTAGGAGTAACCGGGGGGGACCCCCGGGCCTCAGTGCGTGAACTGGGGTGCACTATCGATCGAGCTAGGGGGCCCCTTTTTTTTTTTTCCCCTTTTTTGGGGGCGGCCCCACCTTTTACACAGACTTCCTTTTTACTTTTTAAAAAGCAAAAATTTTTTACACATCGTTTGATAATATTTTCCTTTTGCACCCTCATTTCCCCCCACAAATCTACCTCTGTTATTCGGGGCCCTTGCTGTTTCAGATCAACATATTACACAGTTCCCCCTACCCCCGCAGTGCTGTATGACCCCTTTTGGGGGGTAGCATTTAAAATTTTTTATTATAAAATAATCATGGATATTTGGGGACGATGGGTAAAATACGATGATGGGGAAACATAAATTTTTGTGTGGGGGGAAACAGGGTTGGGGTCGTCCTTAGAGGCTGGGGGAAAAAATTTTTAAAGGGGTTTTTGCAAAGGGTTTTAAAAAAGTTTTAATAGGGGAGCGTGATAAGGGGAAAAGGGGGGCAAGAGATTTTTAAGAATTGATGTGACTTTTTGGGTGTGATAAATAGACTTTTTTTAAAGGGGGTTCGGGGGAAAACCGTTTGAAAAATAAAGTGTGAAGTATCGTTGAAAATATTACAGGTTGGATGAGCAATTGAGCTGGTATATCATCATGCTTTGACAAGAGGGTTTTTAAAAAAAATGGTTAAAGTGGTTCTTTTCGGGGGCATCATTTCCCGTGTGTTAAAATTTTTTATTTTTTAAAATTTTACCCGTCGATAAAAATCATTACCCTTTTCATTTTGTCCCTTTGGAAACATTAGTCATCCTTCACAAGCTAATGGACGGTTAATTTTTAAAAAGCGGGTCGATTTTTCACTTCCGGGGGAAGCCTGGTTTTTTTCTAACCCCGGGGTGAGGGAGGGGTACACTACCACTACAAATTTTGGGGGCCCCTACCACCCCCAATGTAGCGGGGGTTTTCACTACCACCCCCCACATCACTGTGAACCAGATGTTCACTATCATCATTGATGAGCCAGCTGCCCCTACCAGAATCCTTTTTAACCCGCCCATCCCCCCCCAGTGAGGCAGGTGGTAAAAACCCTTTTTCCCAGTGGGAATGTTATTTTGGGAGGTCATTGACCAGAGGGTTTGATCCCCCATCCCCAATGAACCAGGTATAAACCCAAGTTACCCCAAGAGCCCTTCATCAATTTAAAAAAAAGACGACTATTAAGTAATAAAAGTTCAAAACACCCCGTTCACCGTTCAACAGTACCACAGTCTAGCACTTGTACCATTTCCCGTAACCCCCCAAAAGAATGAACTCGTTTTTCCCCCGTATTAGTCTTTTTACTTAGAGTCTGGGGGGGATGTTTAAAAACCTCTTGGGAGGTTTTCCCTACTGCTGGGATCACCAGAGGCCCCACACTTGATGACCAGGTCATCATCAACCCCTTTCATCAACAATCTCATCATGCTCGCCCCCCTCCACAGTTTTTCCCAAAAAATTTCATCGGCTTTCGTACACATCACAATCACCCCACTCGCCACCAAGCAACAGACAGTATGAGCAACCATCTCTTTGAAGGTTGGTGGAGTTAAAGACGATGGACAACATGACAAGTGTGGACAATGTTCAGAGTGTAAAAAAATTTTTCCCAAACCTACCCCCCGGGACTCCCCATTTTTGGGCAGGGGGCCATTTTCACATGCAAAAGTTTACTGTCATGGCTCTTTCTCTGGGTTTATCAAAACGGGAAAGTTGCTGAGGGGTATTACTGACACCCCCAAATTTTTTTAGGACTATACTTAAAGTGGTGGGATATTTTGACAGAAAGATCTTATGTTTCCCAGTAATGAAGAGTAGTAAATGGCCTCATTTTTCCCACCTCCTTATTCCTGCTCACGTTTTAAGGGGGGTTTGGGGACAAGATAAGTCATACTTTTGGTGTTTTAATTTCATTTTCTATATCATAACTAGTGCTTATTGGACTTACGGGAAATTTTTAATTTTACCCTTTTTTTTTCGTTTTCTTTTTTTTATAATTTGGAGAAATTCCCCCTTGGGGTTGGTGTTCATTATACCTCCACACTACTGGGTTTTTTCTTTATCCCGTCTGCAGACAATGTTACTGAGAGAAAAAAAATCCCCTGGGGAAAAAACCTGTGGGTTTTAACAATGTGAAAAAAATAATTTAAATTTCCCCAAACCGATGAAAAAAAAGTTAAAAGGGGGGAAAATTTGGCCATAACAGGGGGGGGAGTTTCTACTTACAAGGGTTTCCGTTAAATTACTTATAAAAATACTTTCCATACCCATCTTTACCCTGACTGCGCGTGCCATCGTCTTCTTCATTAATAGACTCTATAATAATACCACCAAAAAAAATTTTCCCCAAATAACGACGTTGTGTTCCCCCAATGTACGACACGTTTCAAATTTTAGCCCTTTTTTTCGACACCGAACCCATCACAGACAAGGTTAGAAATTAAAATTTTTTCCCCTTGGGGTTTTTTTTGAGAAAATTCCATACATATACTACTACTACTACTAATAATAATACTATTTTTTTTCTACTACTATTACTTTTTTTCTACTACTACATTTTAATATTACTACTACTACTATTACTACTACCACACATTTTTATTAATTTTAATAATAATAATTTAAAAATAATAATAATAATAATTAAATTTTTTTTATTATTTTTTTTTTATTATTAATGATCCTTCCGGAGAGGTTTTCGGGGGGCAACGCCGCAATGGCTTGGTTTGGAAGGCCCATTGTGGTCAGGGGCTGACCCAAAACCCCCCTGTTTTCCGGCCCCAGCCCGACGTGAACCCCAGCCCGGTTTGGGCAGGTTTTCTTTGGGTGCCTGTTATGCCTCCTTCAGGGGGGGGGCTTGGAATCCCCTGGCCAGGCAGTTTAACGTCTTGGCCCCCGACACTTATGGTTTGTCCCCAGGGACCCGGAACCCCCCGTTTTTCATCAGGGAATGTTGCATTTTCCTCCCCAGTCTTTTTTTTCAAAAGGGAAATTTTTTTTTCCCGGTTTTTTTGCCAATTTTTAGGACCTTTTTAAGTTTTTTCCGATCTTCTTTCATTCCGGGGAAATATGTGTGGGGGTTTAAAAAGGGAAATAAAAAATCGTATTTTGGGGGGGTAACTTATATTAGTGGAAATATAGGGGGAGCACTCAGAGCCTGTCGCCCGGCCTGTTTCTCTCTCCTCTTGTCTTGAACTGGGTGCTGGTGAGTGAGAAACTGGTGAGCAAAACCCGGTGGGGAAGCTGGTGGGAGAACACAAAAATCGCCCCCCATCAGCAGAAACGAAGGGAGTGATCCGTGGGCTTGTGACTCACTAATGGTTGGTAAGAAAAAATACTCTACTGAACTACTAGTGACAGCTCAGCCATGTTACGTATGGCGTCTCGACATCAGCTAATACAACCAGAGACAACAGGCTTATCTGGGGTGATTCTATACAATGTCAAAGTAAAAACATTGAACAATAACTATACATAATGTATTAAAATTGGTAAATTACCGACAATAGTTAAAAAGGAACAATGCAAATAATGAGACATTTTTTGTAGCAAAGTTTTCCCGGGTTTTTCGCTTTTTCGGCGAAAAAGCTCCTAAGGGAAAACTTTCTTTTGTCTTTTTCTTAAACCCATAAAAAGGGTTTTTCGGGAGGAAACAATATAATGGATCTTAATGTAAGCTTTCAAAGGGATGATATATCCAATTCATAGGAATTAATAGGCTCAACGGTGGAAAAAAGTACAAAAAAGGAATAAAAAAATTGATCAAATATCTGTATTCAAAATTTTATCTACCCATTCTGGGAAATATATTTACAAAAAGAAGGAAGTGTTTAACAGAAAAGGAAGACTTAGTGCACTCAAATCTTTCTGTTAAATCTCAAATTCGGAGAGAACGAAACACACAAAAAAATCTTTACTAATACTAAGTTGATATTTAGCACAGGTGAAATACAATTTAAACTATATTATTCATCTATACAGGTTATTTACATTTAACCCCCAAATCTGCTAGGGTGAGATTGACATA
>WNWK01040851.1:0-16765 GCA_009830355.1 Cherax destructor
CCCAGTCGACAACCCCCGGGTCCCTTTTATTGATGGGTGAACATAAACAACCGGTGTAATGAAACACGCCCAATGTTTCTACCCGAGCTGGGAATCGAACCCAGACCCTCGCCGGTGAAGGAGCTTTTAGCGATCAGGCCACGGCGCCCGTATCCCTGTCTATATCAGATAGAGGATGAGGAACAAGATGGGAGCGAGTTTACCTGGAGTTTACCTGGAGAGAGTTCAGGGTCAACGCCCTGCGGACCGGTCTGTGACCAGGCCTCATGTTGATCAGAGCCTGATCAACCAGGCTTTACTGCTGGCCGCACGCAGTCCAATGTACGAACCACAGTCTGGCTGGTCAGGCCCGACTCTAGGTGCCTCGTCTGCCCCTTGAAGACAGCCAGGGGTCTATTGGTAATCCCCATATGTATGGTGGAGGCAGCTGAACAGTCTTGGGCCCCTGACACTTATTGTGTTGTCACTCAACATGCTAGTGGCACCCCTGCTTTTCATTGGGGATGTTACATCGTCTGCCAGTCTTTTTGCTTTCGTAGGAGTGACACTCTGTGCAAGTTTGATATATCCTCTAGGATTTTCCAAGTGTATATAATAATTATCTCTCCCACCTTGTGGCCTTGGAACAGAGCTTTCACCGTAGCGCCTCAGACTTTACTCTGCTGACTACTACTCTTTGTGTTTTATTTGTTAGAAAGTTATAGATCCATCACCAACTTTTCCTGTTATTCCTTTATCACGCATTTTGTGTGCTATCACACCATGGTCACACTTATCAAAGGCTTTTGCAAAGTCTGTGTATATAACATCGGCATTCTGTTTGTCTTCTAGAGTATCCAGGACCTTGTCGTAGTGGTCCAGTAGTTAGGACAGACAGGAGCAACCTGCTCTAAACCCATGCTGCCCTGGGTTGTGTAATTGATGGGTATCTAAATGAGTGGCGATCTTGCTTCTTAGAACCCTTTCAAAGATTTTTATGATATGGGACGTTAGCGCAATTGGTCTGTTCTTTGATATTGCTTTTACGCCCCTTTGGGAGTGGGGCTATATCTGTTGTTTTTAGTACCTGCGGGACGACCCCAGTGTCCATGCTACCTCACGGATTAAAAGCACGTGATAGGGGCTTCTTGCCCCGTGGCCTTGTAATGAAGCAAATCAGCCCCTCAAGCATTATTTATGTAAGGTGTGATAAATATTAGTTGTGAAAATTTCATGACTGTCCTCTACTTATATCTCTTGTCTATATCCTTATCTATTTACCATGTGCATAGTTCTGTAACTCAGGGGAAAGAAATAAATGCTGTTAATTAACTCAAGAAATGTATTTGAACTGTGATTATCTGTGCATTCTGTTGCTGTTATTGTATGTTCCAATATGTTTTCTAGAATTTTGTTAATCTTAATAGTATTCCATTAATTTTCTTTGTGTCTGATTATTTTTCTAGTATTAGTATTCATTGTAATAATATTGTGAGTAGAAATAAGGTTTATAGAGGCAAGTGACCTTCTTGTTAGAAATTTGTAAGAGTTTGTGTACATGAGAGGATTCTATTCAAAACAGGGAGGGAACACGAGGAAGAGTTCCCCTATCCACTCTCACACCTTTGTCAGCTTAAGAAGCCTTTTTCAACTTCTCATATTGATTATACTGCTGCTAACAAGTGAGTTCATAATCTGTGTTGAGAGAGAAAAGTAGAGAAGATCAAATATTGTTACAATGCAGTCTTTTTGTATTATAGCCATTGGAGGAACAACCCTCCACCCGGGCATATCTTGTATCACTCTAAGAAAAGGCCTATTAACTGTGTATACCTTGTAACTTGCCTTATTATGATAGTTAAATGATACCTGTATATTGTATGATTAGAGTAAATTGTAAGAATAATGATAATTTAAGGTGCAATGATTGTTACTTTTTGACTCATGTGACCTACCCTAATACTTCTTATTTCTAACCTATAACTTTCCTAACCTATCTTTTATGCTAATACTTTTTACTAAATATCTACTACTTATGTTTAACTATGTTTATTCTCTGTAAGTTGCCTGTCCCATGTAACTGAACTTAACCTAGCTTATATATGTTTTACTATTTTGTACCACTATTTTATTTTCCTCTGTCTTAATTCATACTAGTCTATGTTTCATGTTTATTCTGTGCATAATATATATGTTCATTCTTTTTTTGTGTATTATAATTGTGTTAAGTTATACTGTCTGTTTACTGTATTTCAGCTGTCTTATTTTATGTAAAATCTTGAATTGTTTTTGATATGCCATTTTGTATTGTTTTCATAATTTGTTAATTATATTCCATTCTTATATTTTTTTTCAAGATCTTGTTTTGTTTGTAGAAGTTCTTGTTTGTGTATTTTGTGACTAAACCTGAAAATGATTTTTAGGTCTTAGCAGCAACCAGGCACCCCAAAGAGATGCCTCAAGAGTAGGAGCAGGCTTGGGGTTAGCAACCCCGGCACCCCCAAAGAGATGCCTCCAAAGTAGGAGAGATCCACAAGAGATACTGAGGAGAGGAGAGTGCTAGAAACACCTTGAACACTATAGTCCTGGAGGATCAGACCAGGCTTGTAATCTGGGATTTGGAAGGTCTCAGGAGCATCCCAAAGCAGGAATGTATCAAGACTATTTAAACCTCAGTATGGAAAAATTATGTGGGGGAGGATGTTAACCTCAGTAAGCCAGGCTTGCTATAAGAATTAAGTATTTGCTATTACAATTGTTTTTGTGCCAACACTTTATGATACCCTTGTAATGTGTTTATTAAATTGTGAGTGGTTATGTCTGGGTATGTTTTACTTCCACCTTTGAGCCATGTATACAAGGTCCATGTGTCAAGAGACTAAAATTTAATAACCTATTGATGTTATCATTTTCGTGGAGAAGTCAAGCCCCTGATAAGGTGCCTACTGCTCATGTTTTCAGGCCATGCTACCTAAGAGCCAGTACTTAGGGACCCTATCTTGTTTTAACTATCCTGTATTATTTCTCACTGGGTTTTCTCCTGCTCTAACCCAAACTCCTTGTTTTTCCCTTCTCCTTTACTATCGTTTCTTTTATCCCCTTTCCCCTATTAAAAGAGCAGGTGGTGGCAAGCATCCCAAGAATAGACCGCTCGTCTATTCTCCCATATTCTAGTAATGTTCCTTTTTATTTGATCTCTATATTCCCATATTTTTGTATCCACTCCAAGTCTCTACCTGAGGGAACAGACAATATGGCATCGTCGGGTGCTCTGTCGACCCCAGGGTGGGGCTGGGGTGGTATTTGCCGCATTTCAGCCTGATCGCTAAAGCTCTCGCTTCACACAGCGAGGGTCTGCGTTCGATTCCCAGTCGGGAGAAACATTGGGTGTGTTTCTTTACACTGGTTGTCTATGTTCACCCATCAGTAAAATGGGTACCTGGGAGTTAGTCGACTGGTGTGGGTCGCATCCTGGGACAAGGACCTAATTTGCCGAAATGCTCTGCATAACAAGGGACTTTCTATATGTAGTATGTCATTGATGTCAGCTAGGCCTGTATACCTTGTACATGTACTTGTAGTAAATAAAGCTATTATTATTATATTATTATTATCTGCAAAGGAAGACAAGGCACTGTGGCTTATATCCCTGTCTATGTCCGATATGAGGATGAGGAACAGGATGGGAGCGAGTACTGTGCCTTGTACCTTTGTAACTTGTGAGCTCGTTACCTTTGTAAGTTGCTCAGCTATCAAAACTTTTGGGTCCAGTCCCTGGACCCATTATGTACCTCTGTATTCTTTGTCTACCGCCCACATGATGGGTATGGGGTGCATAATAAATATATTAAACTAAAAGCAAGGTATTGTTAATTAGATGTATATAACGTAGATGAAGCACGAGAACATAACTTGAATGTATTGAGTCTTGAGTTCTTGATGTTAAGAAGTGGTAGGCAGGCTGACCAGCAGGCAGGCAGGCTGACACGTAGGTATGCAGGCTGATCGGTAGGCAGGCAGGCTGGCTGGCTGGCAGGCAGGCAGGCTGCCTGGTAGGCAGGAGGAAGGCTGGTAGGCGGGAAGGTGGGCAGGCAGGCAAGCAGGCTGGCTGGTAGGCAGGCAGGTTGGTAGGCAGGGAGGCTGGCTGGTAGACAGGCAGGCTGGCTGGTAGGCAGACAGGCAGACTGGGTGGCTGGTAGGCAGGCAGATAGGCATGCAGGCTGGCTGATATGCATTCAAACAGGCAGGCTGGCTGGTAGGTAGGCAGGCATGCAGGCCGGCTGGTAGGCAGACAGGCTGGCTGGTAGGCAGGAAGGCTGGCTGGTAGGCAGGCAAGCAGGCAGGCTGTGTGTTTGGTAAGCAAGCAGGCTGGCAGGCTGGTTGTCGTGTCAGTAAATATGTGTACACTTGTGTAGTGTATCACAAGTATAGTAACCCCAGACGTTACACGTAGGGTCCCTTGTTACTGCTGTGACGTCAGAGCTCCCGCTTCATGTGGCGATGACGTCACAGGCCTTCACTCTCACTCGCGGTTGACCTACAAGCTGAACGGACGTGGCCGGGTTCCTCCTCTCACAGACTAGATAAATATACCGTAACCATCCTTACCAGGAGTGTCTTTGACAACCTATATATCTCTCCCGACACCCACACGACAGTGGTGGCAGCGGTGGGATGTAATTTATATAGATTACTGTATTATAGAGAGATAGACGCCGACAAGCAAGCAAACAGCCTATGTGCCTCCAGACGACCACGTTATCAGCTATCTACATCCAAGCAGAGTCTACAATATCTATACCAGACTGCCTGCCTGCCTACCACCCCAGCCTGCCTGGCTGCCTACCAGCCTGCCTGTGTGCCTGCCAGCTTGCTTGTCTGCCTGCCTATCAGCCAGTCTGCATGCGTACCTGCCTGCCTGCCTGCCTTCCAGCCACCCAGCCTGCCTGCCTACCAGCCAGCCTGACTGCCTACCAGCCAGCCTGCCCTCCTACCAGCCAGCCTGCCTATCTACCAGCCAGCCTGCCTGCCTACAAGTTAGCCCGCCTGCCTACCAGTTAGCCCGCCTGCCTACCAGCCAGCCTGCTTGCCCGCTAACCTGCCTGCCTGCCAGCCTACCAGCCTGCCTGCCTGCCTACCAGGCTGCCTGCCTGCCTACCTACCAGCCTGCCTGCCTGCTTTCCAGCCTGCCTGCCTGTCTGCCTGTCTATCTGTCTAACTACAAGCCTGCCTACCAGCCAGCCTGCCTGCATGATTAAATGCCAGTCTACCTGCCCACCTGCAGACCTACCAGCCAGCTAGCCTGCCTGCCTACCAGCCTGCTTGCCTACCAACCACACAGCCTGCCAGCCATCCTGCCTGCCTGCATACCAGTCAGACAGCCAGCCAGACAACCAGCCTGCCTGCCTACCAGCCAGCCTGTCTGCCTACCAGCAATCCTGCATGCCTGCCTACCTACCAGCCAGTCAGCCTGGCTGCCTACCAGCCTGCCTGTCTGCCTGCATATCAGCCAGCCTGCCTGCCTACCAGCCACATAGCCTGCCTGCCTACCAGCCAGTCTGTCTGCCTACCAGCCAGCCTGCCTGTCTAACAGCCAGCCTGCCTGCCAGCCTACCACCCTGCCTGCCTGCCTACCAGACTGCCTGCTTGCCTACCAGCCAGCATGCTTGCCTGCCTGCTCACCTACCAGCCTGCCTGCCTACCAGCCAGCCTGCCTGCCTGCCTGCCCACCTTCCAGCCTGCCTACCTACCAGCTAGCCAGCCTGCCTGTCTGCCTGCCTATCAGCTAGCCTGCCTGCCTGCCTTCCAGCCACCCAGCCTGCCTACCAGCCACCCAGCCTGCATGCCTACCAGCCAGCCTGCATGCCTACCAGCCAGCTTGTCTACCAGACAGCCTCCCTGCCTACCAGACTGCCTGCCTGCCTGCCTGCCTACCAGCCAGCCTGTTTGCCTGCCTGCCCGTCTACTAACCTGCCTGCCTGACTATCAGCCAGCCAGCCTGCTTGCCTGCCTGCCCACCTTCCCGCCTACCAGCCTGCATGCCTGCCTACCAGCCAGCCAGCCAGCCTTCCGATCAGCCTTCCTGCCTACCCGTCAGCCTGCCTGCATACCGGTCAGTCTGCCTTCCTACCATGTCGTGTGGGTGTCGGGAGAGATATATAGGTTGTCAGAGACATTCCTGGTAAGGATGGTTACGGTATATTTATCTAGTCTGTGAGAGGAGGACCCCGGCCACGTCTGTTCAGCTTGTAGGTCTACCGCGAGTGAGAGTGAAGGCCTGTGACGTCATCGCCACAAGAAGCGTGAGCTCTGACGTCACAGCAGTAACAAGGGAGCCTACGTGTAACGTCTGGGGTTACTATACTTGTGATACACTACACAAGTGTACACATATTTACTGACATGACAGCTCGGCCATGTTACGTATGACGTCTCGGCATACTAGACCCATGCTGCCCTGGGTTGTGTAATCGATGGGTATCTACATGAGTGGCAATCTTGCTTCTTAGAATCCTTTCAAAGATTTTTATGATATGGTATGTTAGCGCTATTGGTCTATAGTTTTTTGCCAATGCTTTACTGCCCTCTTTGTGGAGTGGGGCTATGTCTGTTGTTTTTAGTAACTGCGGGACGACCCCAGTGTCCATGCTCCCTCTCCATTGGATGTTAAAAGCACGTGATAGAGGCTTCTTGCAGTTTTTGATGAACACGGAGTTCCATGAGTTTGGGCCTAGGGTGGAGTACATGGGCATGTCATTTATCACCTCTTCAAAGTCATTTGGCATCAGGATAATGTCAGATAGGTTTGCGTCTATCAAGTTTTGTGGCACTCTCATAAAAAAATCATTTAGCTCTTCGACTTTCAATCTGGTTAGCGGCTCGCTAAAAACTGAGTCATACTGGGACTTTAGTAGCTCACTCATTTCCTTGCTGTCATCTGTGTAGGACCCATCCCATTTAAGTAGGAGCCCAATACTGGATGTTGTTCTCAACTTTGATTTGGCATAAGAAAAGAAATACTTTGGGTTTCTTTCAGTTTCATTTATGGCTTTTAGTTCTTCCCGCGTTTCTTGATTCCTGTAAGATTCCTTTAGTAATAATTTGATGTTTGCTATTTCTCTGACCAGTGTCTCCCTACGTATTTCAAATATATTGGTCTCTTGTAGCCGCTCTGTTATTCTTTGCCTTCACCTGTATAAGGAGCACCTTTCTCTTTCTAGTTAACATCTTCTCCTCATTTTCCTTAAGGAAATTTGTCTTGAGCAAAACTCAAGTGCCACAGAGTTAATTTGTTGTAGATATTGCCAAAGCATCTCCGGTCCTAACCTATCTTCCCAGTTTATATAATTTAGGACTTGGTTTACTTAGTCCCACCTTATGTTTGTTATTGAAGTTGAATTTGGTGAAGGCTCCATTGCAATTGATCACATTTTGTCGGTCTGGGGCCCACCGTATACATGTCTGGACCTCTTATTATATTTTGATCTGAGTGTATTGTTTTTGATATGATGACATTTCATATCAGATCATCATTGTTAGTGAAGATGAGGTCCAGCGTATTCTCTAGTCTTGTAGGCTTTATACACACACAGCCCGCACATATAAAAAGAGAGGAGCTTACGACGACGTTTCGGTCCGACTTGGACCATTTTCAAAGTCACACTAACACACAGGACAGGTGGAAGGGGTATTTATAGGCAGGCAGACAGGGGAGGGCTAATCTTTACATGGAATACTTCGAGACTGTTCTTCTTCCCACTATTGATGTACATCCTTCACTCTGGCTCCGCTATTTAGATGACATCTTTGCTCTTTGGCCTCATGACTCAAGTCTCTTCCAACCTTTTCTTGATGCTCTTAATAATCTTGCCCCTTCCATTAAGTTTAAAGCTGATTGGGAATCTAATTCTTTGTTTCCTTTCCTTGATGTTCATGTCCACCGCTCAGTTACAGGTTTTGCCTTCTCCGTATACCGCAAGCCTATGCACAGTGGAATGTACATTCACTACTTCTCTTATCATGCCTACTCTGTCAAGAAAAGTGTTCTTATCTCCCTCTTTCTCCGTGCTCTCCGCATTTGTGATCCTCAGTTCCTTGAAGCAGAAATTTCCACGCTTCATAATTCATTTTCCCACCTTGGCTACCCTTCCCATTTCATAGACTCTGCTTTCTCTCGTGCCAAACGGACTTTTTTCTCTCCTAAACCCTCTACTCCTGGGAACTCTCATGTCCTCTGCCTTCCCTACATCTCTGGTCTCTCTAATCTCAACAACTCTCTCCGTTCCTTAGACATCAAACTTACCTTTCGCCAGACTAACACTCTTCGCACTAATCTAGTTCATACTGTAAGGGATTGGGAGCAGTACCTGCCTGGAGTCTACCTGGAGAGAATTCCAGGGGTCAACGCCCCCGCGGCCCGGTCCGTGACCACGCCTCCTGTTGGACCAGAGCCTGATCAACAAGGCTGTTACTGCTGGCCGCACGCAGTCCAACGTACGAACCACAGCCCGGCTGGTCAGGTACCGACTTTAGGTGCCTGTCCAGTGCCTGCTTGAAGACAGCCAAGGGTTTGTTGGTAATCCCCCTGATGTATGCTGGGAGGCAGTTGAACAATCTTGGGCCCCTGACACTTATTGTGTTGTCCCTCAACGTGCTAGTAGCACCACTGCTCTTCATTGGGGGGATGTTACATCGCTTGCCGAGTCTTTTGCTTTCGTAGGGAGTGATTTTTGTGTGCATGTTTGGTACTATGCCCTCGAGAATTTTCCATGTGTATATAATATTGTATCTCTCCGCCTGCGTTCTAAGAGTACAGGTTTAGGAACTTCAAGCGTTCCCAGTAGTTGAGGTGGTTTATCGCACTTATGCGTGCGGTGAAGGTTCTCTGCACATTTTCAAGGTCAGCAATTTCACCCTCCTTGAAAGGTGCAGTTAGTGTGCAGCAATATTCTAACCTAGATAGAACAAGCGATCTATAAAGTGTCAACATAGGCTTGGCATCCCTGGTTTTGAAGGTTCTCATTATCCATCCTGTCATTTTTCGAGCAGATGCAATTGCTACTTTGTTATGGTCCTTGAAGGTGAGATCCTCTGACATGATCACTCCCAGGTCTTTGACATTAGTTTTCCGCTCTATTGTGTGGTTGGAATTAGTTTTGTACTCCGAAGAGATTTTAATTCACGTTTTCCGTATCTGAGTAATTGAAATTTCTCATCATTGAACTTCATATTGTTTTCTGCAGCCCATTTAAAGATTTGGTTTATGTCTGCTTGGAGTCTTGCAGTGTCTTCAACGGTGGACACTGTCATACAGTTTCGGGTGTCATCTGCAAAGGAAGACACAGCACTGTGGCTTATAGATCCATCTACCAACTTTTCCTGTTATTCCTTTATCACGCATTTTGTGTGTTATTACACCATGGTCACACTTGTCAAAGGCTTTTGCAAAATCTGTGTATATAACATCTGCATTCTGTTTATCTTCTAGATCATCCAGGACCTTGTCGTATTGGTCCAGTAGTTAGCACAGACAGGAGCGGCCTTCTCTAAACCCATGCTGTCCTGGGTTGTGCAATTGATGGGTATCGAGATGGGTGGCGATCTTGCTTCTTAGAACCCTTTCAAAGATTTTTATGATATGGGACGTTAGCGCAATTGGTCTGTAGTTCTTTGCTATTGCTTTACTGCCCCCTTTGTGGAGCGGGGCTATGTCTGTTGTTTTTAGTAGCTGCGGGACGATCCTAGTGTCCATGCTTCCTCTCCCTAAGATGTTAAAAGCATGTGATAGGAGCTTCTTGCAGTTCTTGATGAACACGGAGTTCCATGAGTCTGGGCCTGGAGCAGAGTGCATGGGCATGTCATTTATTGCCTTTTCGAAGTCATTTGGCGTCGTGGTGATGTCCGAAAGGCATGCGTCTGTCAAATTCTGTGGCACTCTCATAAAAAATTCATTTAGGTTTTCGATTTTCAGTCTGGTTAGTGGCTCGCTAAAAACTGAGTCATACTGGGACTTAAGTAACTCACTCATTTCCTTGCTGTCATCTGTGTAGGACCCATCCCGTTTAAGTAGGGGCCCAATACTGGTTGTTGTTCTCGACTTTGATTTTGCATAGGAAAAGAAATACTTTGGGTTTCTTTCAATTTCATTTATGGCTTTTTGTTATTCCCGTGTCTCTTGATTCCTGTAAGATTCCTTTAGTTTTAATACAATGTTTGCTATTTCTCTGACTAGTGTCTCCCTACGTATTTCAGAGATATTGGCCTCCTGTAGCCGCTCAGATATTCTTTGCCTTCGCCTGTATAGGGAGCGCCTCTCTCTTTCTAGTTTGCATCTTCTCCTCCTTTCCCTTAAAGGAATTTGACTTGAGCAAACCTCGAGTACCACAGAGTTAATTTGTTCTAGACATAGGTTGGGATCTGTGATGCTTAGGCAATCTTCCCAGTTTATATCATTTAGGACTTGGTTTACTTGGTCCCACCTTATGTTTTTGTTATTGAAGTTTAATTTGGAGAAAGCTCCCTCGGGGCTGATCACATTTTGTTGATCTGGGGCTCCCCGCATACATGCCTGGACCTCAATTATGTTGTGATCTGAGTATATTGTTTTTGATATGATGACATTTCGTATCAGATCATCATTGTTGGTGAAGATGAGGTCCAACGTATTCTCTAATCTTGTGGGCTCCACTATTTGCTGGTTTAAGGTGAATTTGTTGCAGAGATTTAAAAGTTAATGCATGTGTGAATTTTCATCTGAGCTGCCTCCTGGTGTTATCTCTGCTACCACATTGTTTGCAATGTTCCTCCATTTTAGGTGCCTGAGGTTGAAATCCCCCAGTAGCAAGATGTTGGGGGCAGGAGCTGGAAGATTTTCCAGACAGTGGTCAATTTTCAGAAGCTGTTCCTGGAATTGTTGGGACGTTGCATCCGGGGGCTTGTAGACAACCACGATGAATAGGTTTTGATTCTCGACCTTTATTCCTAGTACTTCAACTACATCATTTGAGGCATTTAGTAGTTCTGAACATATAAGTGACTCTGTGATATAGTAGGAGGATTGAATACTATGTTTGTTTGGTTCATTCATTTATAATTGTTTTGTTATTGTCGTTGTTGTTATGGAGCGGCCCTGGAGAGTACATTGTTATTGTACTCGTTCTTTCAATAACCTACAACCACTACAGTGGCGACGAGGATGGGATCATCAGAGCCAAGGATAGTGGGCCAATGTGGCCTGAAGTAGTAGGGATATTGCCAGCCGAGGACATTGCAGCAGAACGGTGATACAGCAGCAACAAGTGGCAGCATGGCAGCATCACAAGGAAGGTTGGAACCTTTCACCCGTAAGATTTCTTTGGAGCTTGGCTAAGCTTGTTGGAAGCCAATTTCGCTCACTTAGGAATTAAAGAGCAAGATAACAAGAGGAATTTCTTGCTAGTGTTCCTGGGATCAGAAACTTACAGAGTTTAGGTAATGTGTGTGCACCAGAATTACCACACACGAAGAGTTACGACGACTTAGTCGTGGCACTGAAAACTTATTTTGCAGTGAAACCAGCCTACCACCGCAGTTTGTTGGCTTTTCAGCAGAGGAAGAAATGACAGGGTGAGTCCTTGCATGAATTATATACAGATTTAAAAGCGTTGGCTGTGAACTGTACCTTTGGGGACAATTTGACCCCAGAGTGAGGGACCAGTTGTTTATGGCGGTGGTGATGAAGTTATTTTCCTCACCTAGTTGCAGAAAATTTGGATTTGCAAGTGTGCAGTCTGCAAAACTATTTGACAAACTTTTGAACTTGGAACAGGCATTTGTTACAGATCAGAACTCTGCTCCTGCGGTACAAGTGATTAATGCTGTGAAATGTAAACATTGTGGGTTCCAGCACAGTAGTAGTACTTGTAGGTTTAAAGACTTTTCTGTAATAAGTGTCATAAGAAAGGCCACTTGAGAAGAGTGTGTAGTGAGAAATTTTCAAAAGTGTCTCCTAAGGCTGTATCAAAATCAGTATTGAAAAAACAGGACAGCAAGGACACAGCAGTCACCGAGATATCCTAGAACAATGTCAATTAAGGTGCTGGATGGCGGTGATTGTTCAGCAGATGAGGAAGTGATGAGCTTATATGCCTTAGAGGATAAAGTGTTTTCCATGAAGGCAGAGAAATATGGGTTTATCATTAACAATCACACAATACCTTTGAGATTGACAGTGGGGCGTCCATCTCGACTTTATCCAAAGACTGGGTAGAGGCAGTAAAGGGGCACATTGAACCATGTTCTAGGAGGGTAACTGCATATGATAATTGGAAAATAAACCTTCTGGGACAGGTCTTTTTGCCGGTAAGATATAATAAATTAGAGGTGTCACAAGTGTTTTATGTAGTGAAATCCAATAATAGTAACTTGTGTGGGAAAGACCTCATGAAAAAGATAGGGATTTACCTTGCTGGATTGGATGAATCTACCAAAATTAACAAACTAGACAGTGCTGAAGAAATGTTACATAATTTTAGGGTAGATTCTAGTAAACCTATCTCCAGCATTGTGGCACAAATTCATGTGAAAAGTGATGCTGTCCCTAAGTTTGTGAAAGCAAGGCCAGTACCATTTTTTCACAGAGATGATTGAGGAAGAATTAGAAAAACTAGTGCAGAAAGGCATTATTGAGCCTATATCGCATAGTGAATGGTCTGTACCTATTGTGCCAGTACTGAAGGCTGACTCTAAGTCTATGAGAATTTGTGGGGATTTTAAATATGTAAACCAACAAATTCATTGTGAAAGATATCCTTTACCCAGGATTGAGGAATTATTGTCTGTAGTGGGTAAAGGTAAAATATTTACAAAATTAGATTTAAAGGATGCTTATTTACAGATACCTGTAGATGAGAGGAGCCAACAACTTTTAGTAATTAATACCCACAGGGGACTTTTTAAATATAAGAGATTACCATTTGGAATTAACTCATCTCCTGGTATTTTCCAGAAATTTATTTCCCAATTGTTTGTTAAACTGGATGGGGTAGCATCCTATTTAGATGATATCATAATATGTGGTGCCACAGAAGCTGAGCATGATGTTAGACTCTGGCAGGTGTTGAGTATTTTACAGGAGCATAATGTTGTACTGAATAAGAATAAGTCAGTGTTGAAAACCAGATCTATTGAATATCTGGGGTATGAAATTTCAGGGGAAGGTATTAAACCTTCTTCTCGGAAGGTGGAGGCTCTTGTAAATTTACCTTCACCTACGTCTGTAGGGGAAGTTCAGTCCTTTGTTGGGATGGTGACATATTATTGTACGTTTATTAAGAACTTTTCTTTAATTTTGGCACCACTGTATGATTTGTTGAAAAAGGGGGCTACATTTGAGTGGTCTACAGTGGAAGAGGAAGCTGTTCAAAGGATTAAAAACCAATTAGTGTGTTCAGCTTTGTTGACTAATTTTACGGGAGAGCATCCATTAATAATTGAGGTTGATGCGTCTTCTGTGGGTGTTGGATGTGTGTTAATCCAGGTAGTAAATGGCCAGGAAAAAACTGTGTATTTTGCTAGTAAGAAACTTTCTCCAGCAGAACAGAATTATTCTCAACTTGATAAAGAAGGTCTAGCTTTGGTGTATGCTGTTAAGAAATTCAGATATTTTTTGCTAGGGAGAAAGTTTGTTGCTCGCACAGATCATAAACCATTGCTAGGGTTGTTTGGAAAAGGAAAACATATACCAGTAAATGCAAATGCCAGAATTCAGCGTTGGGCTCTGTTATTAGCTCAGTATGATTATGAGTTGTCATTCAAGGCTGGCAAGGAAAATGTTATTGCAGATGCATTTAGTAGATTACCTATTGAAGATCACAGCTTAGAGTCAGGTACACCTTCAGAATATGTAAGATTAGTAGAGTCCTTGATTTCCAACATTTATCATTTGACAAAATCAAAAGGAAACTGGAATAGATGCTGTATTATCCCAAGTAGTAAATAATGTTAAATATGGATGGGGTAAAAATAATGTATTTTATCTGACTATAATTCAGTCAAATCAGATCTGACTGTTCATGATGATGTATTATTGTATAGGAACAGAGTGGTAGTGCCAGTAAAGTTGAGATGTAAGGTATTGGAGCATCTGCATATAGGTCATAATGGTATCAATGCTATGAAAGAAGAAGCTAGGCAGTGGGTCTGGTGGCCAAAGATGGACCAAGATATTGCAGAAGTGACAAAGAGTTGTCCCATTTGTTTCAGAATTTTAAGCCAATTTCATCTCCTGTCCTATCTTGGCCCAGCACTGGGAAACCATGGTCTAGAGTGCATATAGACTATGCAGGGTCCAGTTGAGGGCAAATATTTTTTGGTAATTGTGGATTCTTTTTCAAATTCTTAGATGTGCAAGTCACTAGTTCTATGACATCCACAGTGACTACTGAGTTACTGAGGAAATTCTTTTGTAATTTTGGGTTACCAGACATAGTTGTGTCAGATAATGCTGCTTACTTTGTATCCCAAGAACTGGAAGCTTTTTTTAGTAAGAATAGTATTGAACATATTACTCCAGCCCCATACCATCCATCATCAAATGGTCTGGCAGAGAGAGCGGTACGGACATTGAAGGAAGGGTTACACAAGTTTACAAAAGGATCTCTCAATACCAGATTATGTAGGTTCTTATATAACCATAGGAAAACTGTTCATTCCTCCACTAATAAGACACCAGCAGAAATGATGTTTCATAGGACTTTCAAAGTCCCTGTATCGGCTGTCAAATGTCATGTTAAAGAGGACAATTCATTGTCTAACATGCCTGCTGGTGACTTTCAAGGAGTGGTGAAGCATTTTAAGGTTAATGATACTGTGTATGCAAGGAATTTTGGGAAAGGTGACCCTTGGGTAGAAGGAAAAATTGTGGAGGTATTAGGGGTTAGGAATTACAAAGTGTTAATTAGCGGGTTTGGTAACATGATATGGAAAAGGCATATAGATCAGCTCATGCCAAGGTTTAGGAGTGGAGAGCAACCACTGATTCCAACAGTACCAGAAGCAGTAAGGAGTGGTTTAGAGGAACTGGCCACAACAGATAATAATGGTAATAAACTTAAAGAGCAGGTTAGCATACAGGAAGAACCTCCTGGGAGGTTTGCTAAGGGAACCAGCCGGGTGAGAGAAGAGGAGGCACCTCAGGACAGTGCAAACGCTCCAATTCTCCGGCGTTCCAGCAGAGTTGTCAAACCCCCAGATAGGTTGGATTTATAAGTTGGATGATATAATGTAATTTAGGAAAGGAGGAATGTAAGGGGTTGGGAGCAGTAGGAGGATTGAATACTGTTTGTTTGGTTCAGTCATTTATAATTGTTTTGTTATTGTTGTTGTTGTTATGGAGCGGCCCTGGAGAGTACATTGTTATTGTTACTCTGGGTTTTCTTAACCTACAACCACTACATACAATTTCTGTCATTTCCTGCCAGCTTTTTTCCCTTCCTGGCACTAAAAAACCTCTCTCTCCAGAGTGGCTGTGGCTACCCAGGTTTTGCCATGGTCTGGATGTTCTGTGTCGCCTTGTACCCTTTAGGTGGTATGCCTGGCAATATAAGTTATAGCACTGTCGTTCCTGAATTGATGTGTGGCACATTTCAGGGTGGAAAAACTTACAGGACTGGAGGTTGCATTTGCCTGTTTTCATATGGGCACGGCATTTTCTGGGGTGATCATAATTGCATGTCCCATCTGATTTCCCAGATTATCCATGCCTGCAGATACCAAGTGCATAATATTCACATAGGCCTGGTTTCCGTTTGCCCTGTTTTTTTGTGACTGTGTTCCCCATTGGTGGGTGTGTTCCTGTTTCGTGTCTGTCTTCGACACTAGTGCTAACAATGGAGCCTTCAACTGTTTCTGGTAATTTATCTTCAGTATTTCCCTGGGCATCCCCTTGTTTACTATCTACCGTGGTATTGCTAGTTTGTAACACTGTTTTTTGTGTGTCCTTGTCTACATCTGTTTCCCCATCATTTATTTCACTAGAGCTCCTGTCCCTCTTCAGGTCACCATCATTTATTTCTCCATTCTTACAGTTACTGTCTACGATTTCAACATCTGTACCAGGGGCAATAGCGCCATCTGGCCCACATTTTTTACTTTCCCAACTGTTATAGAAAGCTGTCATGTTTTTTATGAAGTCCGATTTGGTGTTGTCATCTTTTAATATCGATGTGATTTTATTTCACAGTTTGGTCTCATTTGGACATACCCAAAAACACTTCCCTTGTTTAATATCTCATGTAGTAGATTCTTGAATGCCTACACAAGGGGCGTGGCAGCATTTACCACAGAAGTTGCATGTAATACATGCAGTGGAACGTTTGTTTGTTTGGTTGCATACTACACAGGGTTTCATGATTGATTTTGTTGTTTGTTTTACTGTATATTCTACTAATAGCTTCCCTGAAGTGGTGATCCGTCTATTTGTATTGTATCTATTTTATTTGCATGTGTAAGTGTTTGGACAATCTTACCGCTTTAAGTTATTGTTATTGTTATTGTTTGGGTGTTTGATAAGGACCCCTAAAACTCCGTCCGCTTATTGAATACAGTCGAGGATACCAGTTTTGAATCCGGTCAATGGTTCCCTTATTTCTTGGATCTGACGAGATTCAGTGTCACTTATTTAATGAATCCTGTAGGGATTATTTGGGTGGGTTACGGACACAGACCACTGGAAGAGGTGGGGCCAGGAGCTGAGTCTCGACCCCTGCAACCACAATTAGGTGAGTACATACATGCACGCATATGCAAC
>WNWK01040852.1:0-16765 GCA_009830355.1 Cherax destructor
CAGGTGGTTGAAATAAGTGAAACAGGGGCAGGTGGTTGAAATAAGTGAAACAGGGGGCAGGTGATTGAAATAAGTGAAACAGGGGACGGTGGTTGAAATAAGTGAAACAGGGGGCAGGTGGTTGAAATAAGTGAAACAGGGCAGGTGATTGAAATAAGTGAAACAGGGGACAGGTGGTTGAAATAAGTGAAACAGGGGCAGGTGGTTGAAATAAGTGAAACAGGGGGCAGGTGGTTGAAATAAGTGAAACAGGGGGCAGGTGATTGAAATAAGTGAAACAGGGGGCAGGTGGTTGAAATAAGTGAAACGGGGCAGGTGGTTGAAATAAGTGAAACAGGGGGCAGGTGATTGAAATACGTGAAACAGGGGCAGGTGATTGAAATAAGTGAAACAGGGGGCAGGTGATTGAAATAAAGTGAAACAGGGGGCAGGTGGTTGAAATACGTGAAACAGGGGACAGGTGGTTGAAATAAGTGAAACAGGGGGCAGGTGATTGAAATACGTGAAACAGGGGACAGGTGGTTGAAATAAGTGAAACAGGGGGCAGGTGGTTGAAATAAGTGAAACAGGGGGCAGGTGGTTGAAATAAGTGGAACATGTGACCCACAACACCCGTGAATAAGACACACATTATGCGGGTCATGGCACCTTATTGTGAAGACGATCCGGCCACTAGGGTCTTTAACAATCCATACCAAGGGGGAGGGGAATAGGACCCGCGATCATAAAACGCCAGACCGACGAGTTAGCCACTGAGCCAGCTGACTACAATAAGATTCATCCAACTAGGTTCTATCCCAGCCCTTGGTATGGTTTGTTTGCAATCGTGTGATTGCGATTTCGTGAGTCTTTAACAATCTCTTGTGGTAAAGTCCTGGTGGACGAAACCTCTACACAATAAACTAGCATAGCTGGCACTGCGTGTCTTGAATATGATAAGGGCATACAATACCCACAAGTTGATAAGTAAGACACATGCGGTAAGTACCTTTAATCCGAAACGTTTCGCCTACACAGTAAAGATACCTACCTGTTGTACATGTGTTTTACTTATCACTGTGTGTCTTATTTGCATACTGTCAGTATACTCTACCTTTGTATTGCCAGGCACAACACCAAGACAAGCAAATTAAATAGCCTTTCCACAGGAAGACGGCATGTTCACTACGTCTTAAAATACTGAACTAGAATCAGACAAACTATACAACAAATTAGAAATATATGTAAACCCATGGAGTGAAATGAGAGTCTCAGCTTTGACCTAGATGAGAAACTTGCGAATAAAGATCAAAGTATTCTCGTAGGACTGCAATGGAATATAACATTAACAGACTGACATGGTGAAACATGCACTGAGAAATTCCGTGGATGTGTCGTACCATTGGGAACACCAGTGGAAATATAAATATTACTTTACCAATACTCGTTACATTTAACGCATGTAAGAATATTTCCGCAGAAAAAGTGGGGAGGTTCAATTGGCAACGGAGATGAGAATATCACATTACAGCTACACTTAGATATTATGCAGTGACTGCTATCAACGCCAACGTTCCTGCTGGGACATTCAGGGTTGAGGAATTTCCGCAGATGCTCTTTGAAGAGTCCACTCTCATGGTGCTAGACATCCCTTGCTTGGATCAAAAGACACAAGAATGTTAATAGCATTAGATCTAGCCCACAAATTGGCAAATACGAGAGTGAATTTCAGGATGTTGGGCAGCTCTGAGCCCACCAATACTCGCAGGGGCACCATTGATTATTCATGGCTCTTTGGTTACATGCATAGGAAAGCCTCCTCTGAGAGTGTTGCCTGTCTGACCTATCATCACAGAGACACTCACCGAAGCCAATTTTGTGCGGAAAAAAAGTCAGATGGAAAGAGCTAGTACTTGAGGAGAAAAATATCAAAGCTTTCATCATTGATATTAGTAAGTGATATGAAAAATAATTGCCACAAGGGCAAGTAGTCAAGGATTTTAATCAAGCAATTAAAAAAAAATATAAGGCTAGAATGTGCAAAAAAAAAAAAGAAATGAAAAGGAGTCTGGATTAGGCTGCCCTCAGAACACAGTCTTACCCAAAACCACAGAGTTGTAAAGGCACCAGTCCCCTACTTCACATAGAACAGTTGTCAAGGAATAATTTAAGAAAAACGGGAAGTGACAGCAAAGACCATAAGCCTCCATAGAATACAATAATCAAGCGCATAAGACACACGTCAGGTGGTAATAATTATTACTGATCCACCGTAATAATCATTGTAATCGAACACCTGACAATCTACTACAAATACTGAAGTGTCTGGGGAATTTCCGTACTCTCGTGTATTTAAAGAAACAACAGCAAGCTTGGCAGAATAATTCAGTAAAATACAAGGAAGTTAGCGTCTAGCTAGTGGCATTGTTACTGTTGGTAGTGTATTCATCTCACATACAGAGGGTCCGTGGCTCGATTCCCAGAATGGGTGGAAACATTGGCATGTTTCCTTACACCTGCTGCCCCTGTTCACCTAGCGGCAAGTAGGTACCCGACTATGAATTTTTTGAGATGCTTATGTGCTTTACTGTCATTTCCTGTTTTACTTAAAACATTATTCTTTGACAACTATTTTATACAGAGTGGAAAGGCGGGTGTTCCTCCAACCCTGCTTGTGTCTCAGCTATTACTTCCTACCTGTGATTGTCGTGCATATATATATATATATATATATATATATATATATATATATATATATATATATATATATATATATATATATATATATGTATTTTATATATATATATATATATATATATATATATATATATATATATATATATATATATATATATATGCACTCTGAAGGAGGGTGTTAATGTTGCAGTTTTATAACTGTAGTGTAAGCACCCTCTGGCAAGACAGTGATGGATGAATGATGATGAAAGTTTTCTTTTTCGGGCCACCCTGCCTTGGTGGAATCGGCCGACGTGTTAATAAAAAAAATATATATACGTTGGTACGTGACACCTCGTCACGTACCAACGTGTGTTGGTAAGTGACGAGGTGTCAGAGTGGGTGCACGTGTCGAGTAAGGTTCCACAAGGGTCAGTCCTAGGTCCGGTACTGTTTCTAGTATAAGTGAATGACATGCCAGAAGGGATAGATTCAGAGGTGTCCCTGTTTGCAGACGATGTGAAGCTAATGAGAAGACTACAAGTGGAAGGGGATCAGGTAAGCCTACAAGGGGATCTGGACACGCTGCAAGTCTGGTCCGACAAATGGCTCTTGGAGTTCTCACCAACTGCTAAGTCATGAAGTTTGGGGAAGGACAAAGAAGACCGCAGACGGAGTACAACCTAGGAGGTCAAAGGCTGCAAAACTCACTTAAGAAAAAGGATCTAAGGTGAGCATCATACCGAGTACATTTAAGGCGCACATCAACCAAATAATCGCTGCAGCATATGGACGCCTGACAAACCTAAGAATAGGGTTTCGATATCTAAGTAAGGAGTCATTCAAGACACTGTACATCAAACCCATATTGGAGTATACACCACCACTATGAAACCTAAACCTGGTCAAACACATCAAGAAATTAGAGAAGGTGCAAAGGTATGCAACAAGACTAGTCCCGGAGCTAAGGGGTATGGCCTACTTGGAGAGGTTAAGGGAAATCAACCTGATGACACTAGAGGACAGGAGGGATAGTGGGGACATGATAACGACATATAAAATACTGAGAGGAATTGACAAGGTGGACTGGGACATTTGCTGTGACACAACAACAAGGGGGCACAACTGGAAATTGAAAACTCAGATGAGTCACAGAGTTGTTAGGAAGTATTCCTTCAATCAAAGAATTGTTAGGAATTGAAACAATCTGGAGAGTGATGTAGTGGAGGCAGGATTCATACACAGCTTTAAGAAGAGTTTCGATAAAGCTCATGGGAAAGAAAGATGGACCTAGTAGCGACCAGTGAAGAGGCGGGGCCAGGAGATATGACTCGACCCCTGCAACCACAACTAGGTGAGCACACACACACACACACACACACACACACACACAAGCATATATAACAGGAAGGGCACTGGAATGGATCAGGGAATACCTCACAGGGAGGCAGCAACGGGTCATGGTGCGTGATGAGGTATCACAGTGGGCGCCTGTGACGAGCGGCGTACCGCAGGGGTCAGTCCTAGGACCAGTGTTATTCTTGGTATATGTAAATGACATGACGGATGGGATAGACTCAGAAGTGTCTCTGTTCGCAGATGATGTGAAATTAATGAGGAGAATCACATCGGAAGAGGACCAAGCAGGACTTCAAACAGACCTGGACAAGCTTGACATCTGGTCTAGCAACTGGCTTCTTGAATTCAATCCCACCAAATGCAAAGTCATGAAGATCGGAGAAGGACAAAGAAGACCGCTGACAGAGTACAGGCTAGGTGGACAAGGGCTACAAACCTCGGCAAAGGAGAAAGACCTTGGGGTGAGTATAACGCCAAGTACGTCTCCGGAGGCACACATCAACCAGATAACTGCGGCAGCATATGGGCGACTGGCAAACCTAAGATTAGCGTTCCGTTACCTAAACAAGGAATCGTTCAAGACACTGTACACCGTGTACGTCAGGCCCATACTAGAATATGCAGCACCAGTCTGGAACCCACACCTGGTCAAGCACGTAAAGAAACTAGAGAAAGTGCAAAGGTTTGCGACAAGGCTAGTTCCACAACTCAGGGGTCTGTCCTATGAAGAAAGGTTGAGGAAATAGGACTAACAACACTGGAGGAAAAAGGGTCAGAGGAGACATGATAACGACATACAAAATACTGCGGGGAATCGACAAGGTAGACAGGGACAGGATGTTCCAGAGAGGGAACACAGAAACAAGGGTACACAACTGGAAGCTGAAGACTCAGATGAGTCAAAGGGATGTTAGGAAGCATTTCTTCAGCCACAGAGTAGTCAGGAAGTGGAATAGTCTAGAGAAAGATATAGTGGAGGCAGGAACCATACATAGTTTTAAGACGAGGTATGATAAAGCTCATGGAGCAGGGAGAGCAGAGACCCAGTAGCGGACAGCGAAGAGGCGGGGCCAGGAGCTGAGTCTCGACCCCTGCAACCACAATTAGGTGAGTACATATATATATATATATATATATATATATATATATATATATATATGCAAAAGATCACAGTAAACAGGTGATATCAAAATATGCAAGAAAACCACTATGAAAAAATAGAAGAATTCCAAGCGCTTTCGTGACTACTCACATTATCAAGGAACTATAACAGGAAACATGACAAGAAGGGCTTATATAAGGGGCGAGACTACACCTCACAGTCACATCACACTAACAAAGACTACACCTCACAGTAGCGTAACATCGCACGACTCTGTGAAGAGGAAAAATAAGAAAGGACCTGAAACTCTTCCCAAGAATTAAGATTAGTCCAATTTATCATTAAATTCTTCCCAAATTTTATTAATTATAAATGAATCCAATTTATATAAACCAAAAGAAATATTCATATTATTTTCAAAACTGCTTTTAATGAAACATGATTCTATTATATTTCTCTCAACCATGGACTTGCTTGATACAACCTTCTCAGCATTTTGAAAATCAATTGGATGGTTAAAATCTCTCACATGAATAAATAGAGCATTAGAATCTTGTCCAGTTCTAATGCTATATTTATGTTGTTTTAATCTTAGTTCAAGACTTTTACCAGTTTGACCATAATAAACTTTATCGCATATTTTACAGGAATCTTATAGACACATCCGTCAGCATTTTGGGGAATTTTTTATCAAAAGTCTTTTTACTGTATCAAGATTTTTAAATACAACTTTGATATTAAAATTCTTAAGAAAGGAAGGCATATCAACCAAGTTTTCATGGTAAGGGAGAACCAACATATTTTGGTTGAATAAGGTTGGTTGTCCCTTTTTGGATTGTAAAAAGTATTCCTAGCTATTTTAAAAGATTTATCAATTATATTTCTTGGGTATTTTAAATCATTAGCTATTTCATAAATTTTAGAGATTTCTTCATCTATGAACTCTGGACTACAAATACGTAAAGCTCTCAAAAACATTGAAGAAAAAACGACACTTTAACTCTATCTTGATGTGAAGAGTAATAGTGTACATAGAACAATTATTTGTAGGTTTTCTGTAAATTTTAAATTTAAAATCAATGTTACCCTTAATAATAAAAACATCTAGGAAGGGCAATGAGTTATTTACTTCGAATTCAACAGTAAAATTTATAGAATGAGCTAAGCTATTTAATTTAACAAGGAAATGGTTTATATCTACTTCCTTAGGCATAAGACACAAAATATCATCAACATATCTATACCACTTAGCTCTATTGGGAAGGATAGTGTTAAGCAATCTTGTTTCGAAAAAATTTCCCTATATAAGTTACTAAGAACAGGTGAAAGAGGATTTCCCATTGCCATACCAAACTTCTGAGTGTAAAACTCATCATTAAATACAAATTTTGCATCAACAATACAAAGTTTAATAAGTTTAATGATAGTAGGAACTGGCAATGGTAAATCATAATTAACCAGTTCTTCAGATAAGAACCTTAGTAAATCATCAACTGGAACTTTTGTAAACAAGGAGGTAACATCAAAACTAACCATATTGAAATCATTTAAATCAGTCAAGGTGCTTAATTTATCAACTAAATCTAAGTTGTTATTAACATTAAAATTAGAAATTTTTCCAACAATTGGGCTCAAAATATCAACAAGCCATTTAGAAAGTTTATAAGAAACTGAACCTATAGAGCTAATAATTGGTCTAACAGGATTACCAGGTTTGTGTGTTTTTATTAATCCATACATATAAGGTAAAGATGGATTAGTGGAAGTAAATTTTTTAATTAATTCATCTTTGCCCTTCAATAGATGTTTTATTGTTTTATTGAAATTGCTGTTGACATTTTCTAAGGGATTCTTTCTAAGTTTAGAATAGGTTTCAAAATCATCTAGGACAAAGCACGCTAATAACAATTTTGTAATTAACTTATCAGATGAATTAATTAAAAAATTTACTTCCACTAATCCATCTTTACCTTATATGTATGGATTAATAAAAACACACAAACCTGGTAATCCTGTTAGACCAATTATTAGCTCTATAGGTTCAGTTTCTTATAAACTTTCTAAATGGCTTGTTGATATTTTGAGCCCAATTGTTGGAAAAATTTCTAATTTTAATGTTAAAAACAACTTAGATTTAGTTGATAAATTAACACCTTGACTGATTTAAATGATTTCAATATGGTTAGTTTTGATGTTACCTCCTTGTTTACAAAGTTCCAGTTGATGATTTACTAAGGTTCTTATCTGAAGAACTGGTTAATTATGATTTACCATTGCCAGTTCCTACTATCATTAAACTTATTAAACTTGTATTGTTGATGCAAAATTTGTATTTAATGATGAGTTTTACACTCAGAAGTTTGGTATGGCAATGGAAATCCTCTTTCACCTGTTCTTAGTAACTTATATATGGAATTTTTCGAAACAAGATTGCTTAACACTATCCTTCCCAATAGAGCTAAGTGGTATAGATATGTTGATGATATTTTGTGTCTTATGCCTAAGGAAGTAGATATAAACCATTTCCTTGTTAAATTAAATAGCTTAGCTCATTCTATAAATTTTACTGTTGAATTCAGTAAATAACTCATTGCCCTTCCTAGATGTTTTTATTATTAAGGGTAACATTGATTTTAAATTTAAAATTTACAGAAAACCTACAAATAATTGTTCCTATGTACACTATTACTCTTCACATCAAGATAGAGTTAAAGTGTCGGTTTTTTCTTCAATGTTTTTGAGAGCTTTACGTATTTGTAGTCCAGAGTTCATAGATGAAGAAATCTCTAAAATTTATGAAATAGCTAATGATTTAAAATACCCAAGAAATATAATTGATAAATCTTTTAAAATAGCTAGGAATACTTTTACAATCCAAAAGGGACAACCAACCTTATTCAACCAAAAATATGTTGGTTCTCCTTACCATGAAAACTTGGTTGATATGCCTTCCTTTCTTAAGAATTTTAATATCAAAGTTGTATTTAAAATCTTGATACAGTAAAAAGACTTTTGATAAAAATTCCCCCAAAATGCTGACGGATGTGTCTATAAGATTCCCTGTAAAATATGCGATAAAGTTTATTATGGTCAAACTGGTAAAAGTCTTGAACTAAGATTAAAACAACATAAATATAGCATTAGAACTGGACAAGATTCTAATGCTCTATTTATTCATGTGAGAGATTTTAACCATCCAATTGATTTTCAAAATGCTGAGAAGGTTGTATCAAGCAAGTCCATGGTTGAGAAATATAATAGAATCATGTTTCATTAAAAGCAGTTTTGAAAATAATATGAATATTTCTTTTGGTTTATATAAATTGGATTCATTTATAATTAATAAAATTTGGGAAGAATTTAATGATAAATTGGACTAATCTTAATTCTTGGGAAGAGTTTCAGGTCCTTTCTTATTTTTCCTCTTCACAGAGTCGTGCGATGTTACGCTACTGTGAGGTGTAGTCTTTGTTAGTGTGATGTGACTGTGAGGTGTAGTCTCGCCCCTTATATAAGCCCTTCTTGTCATGTTTCCTGTTATAGTTCCTTGATAATGTGAGTAGTCACGAAAGCGCTTGGAATTCTTCTATTTTTTCATAGTGGTTTTCTTGCATATATATATATATATGCATGCTGCATTTTGGGGCACGCGCCCCAGCTCTGAGGAGCTGGATGAGATTTTCGCATTATAATCAGTGACAAACATGTAACAATATGTACTAGACATTATATATATATATATATATATATATATATATATATATATATATAAATTTATGCAAACAAATGGGTCAGTGTGTTCGAGGCAGCTCCTTCCTTTACAGCTGCCTTGATCTCAGCATTAGTTCAGCCACTCTGCCTGTACTGTTGTAATCTCTGCCAACACACCTACTTCCCCTTGTTTACCTCCAACCCTACTCTACTCTTCTCTCACTCTCCATTTATTCCGTGTTCTTTCCCTCCCATCATACCCACTATTCTCCTCTCATTCCTTGCTAACCCCTGCTCTCTCCTTACAAGGACCATCCACTCCTTCACTAATCTCTCCTACTCACTATCTTACACGCCTTCTATGCTTACTCGTTCTCCCCGCCCTGTCGTTTTCCTCCCTCGCGTCGTTGGCCACAAGCCGGCTTCTTCACCAGTGGCCTCCTTTTTCACCTCACCCCCAAAGGCCTCCTTTTTATCCCACCCCCCTCTTCCTGCGGCGGCCTTCTCACCCAACCAGCGGCCTTTTCTCTATCCCCAAGTAATAGTAACTCTAGCCCTACTGGAACGAATGCTTTAGAGCTCCCTATAGCTGATGACCCTTCAGTAAAGTACCTGTGTGTTAGCCGACTGGTGTAGTTCGCATACACAGGATCAAACATTCCTGCTGGAATGTTAGATCTTGTGTAAGAAAACACTCCTGATATTTCGTAAGAAACCCCAGTACTCGCTGGATGTATTCATGTGTTGGATAAACGGTATCGGTGTACTTTAGGATGGTGAATAAAAAAAAAAGCTCTATCCTGGAAAATCCTAAAGACACTGATCCCAGACCTGCACACTGAAATCTGCCCTTACAAAAACAATTGATTTGGCAGACGGTGCTAAGTACGTCCAATTAAGCAAGGGCGCGACGAGTACACTAAGAGAGAACTCGTTGAGTGTCAGAGGTTCATGGTTTTTCAACATCTTTTCTCCGTGCTTAAAGGGAATTATACCAACAAACATCTGGTTGTCTTCAAGAGGGAAATTAACAAGTTCTTAAATCATTTCCTGACCAGCCGGGCTGTGGTTCGTACGTTGGAGTGCGTGCAACCAGCAGTAACAACCTGGTTAATCAGGCTTTCATCCATCAGGCTTGGTCTAAGACCGGGCCGCGGGGGCGTTAATCCCCCCAAAACATACGTTAGGTGTTCTTCAGGTATCCCCTGAACTCGGCGACCTCCTCACCTCCGGCACTAGCGACCTCTTCGCCGTCTCCCCCACCAGCCACCTCCTCCCCGCCGTTCCCCACCAGCCACTTCCTCCATGCCTCTCTCCATCAGCCACCTCACCGTCTCTCCCCACCAGCCACCTCCTCCCCGCCTCTCCCAACCAGCGACCTCCTCCCTGCCTCTCCCCATCAGCCACCTTCTCCCCGCCTCTCCCCACCAGCCACCTCCTCCCTGCCACTCTCCACCAGCCACCTCCTCCCTCCTTTTCCCTCCTTCCCGCCTCTCCCCACCAGCGACCTCCTCTCCGCCTCTCCCCAAAAGCGACCTCCTCCCCGCCTCTCCCCATCAACCACCTCCTCCCTGCTTCTCCCCACCAGCGACCTCCTCTCCCCACTAGCCACCTCCTCCCCGCTTCTCTCCACCAGCTACCTCCTCCCCGCCTCTCCCCACCAGCCACCTCCTCCCCGCTTCTCCCTACCAGCGACCTCGCTTCAGCTTATGGCCTCAACAGCAAATGACTTTCAACCTTGATAGTTCCCTAGGGAGCCTTCCCTTCCCTTCTCATCCATTCCTACTCACCATCCTCTCTCTCATACCCCCTTCTATTTCTTCACCACCCTCTCTCATACCCCCTTCTATTTCTTCACCACCCTCTCTCATACCCCCTTCTATTTCCCGTTCGCCACCCTCTCTCATACCCCCTACTATTCTCCGTAATGTTACACAATCATCTAGCCTAGCCATACCCACCTAACATACTAACCATAACCTAGCCATACCCACCTAACATACTAACCATAACCTAGCCACAATCATCCAACAACCTAACCACAACCACCCAAGAACCAAAGCACAACTGTCCACAACAACAGGAGCCAGGGTTCCCTCACGAAGTGCTGACCTTCACTGGTAATGCAAGGATCTGGACACTCAGACGTGCTTTGCATGTTGTATGGGTTAACATGGTGCTCTTTGTATACATGAAGTGCAGGCCCTGTACATGTGGGCTCTACGCAATGTGTGCGTGTGCATAGAGTGAGGCCCTGTGTACGTTGTGGGCTTTGTAGATGCATTATATAGTATGGGCTCTATACAGTGTGAGCCCTGTAAATGCACTTTGGGCCCAGTATACAAGGTACAGTGTGGGCCATATACATATACTGTGGACAGATGGATATTAAACATTTTCTGGCAAAGAGAACCCAGAGAGTAATAGTGGATAAAGTTAAATTAAGGTTGCCACTGTGAAGAGTTCTACTCTTCAAGGCACAGTGTTCATCATTCTTGTATCCGACACTGACACAGACAAATAACAACATCGTCTCATCCTTCGCAGACGATACTAGAATATTTATGAGAGCGGCATCCATTGAGGACACAACAAATCTTTAAGCTGATATAAAATAGGTCTTTCGTGGGCCCCGCAAAACATAATAATCAATAAGGAAATAAAAAAACTAACAATGTATAAAACAAATTCAACCCCCCCATCCTCAATAGTTTAATGTGAGATTTAATAATGTCAATGCCCACAACTATGACATTATCACATCTTCACAAAAAATGAGACTGGAGAACTAGAACCTTCAAGACAAGAGATGTCAAGCAAATGATATGTTTTAAGTCATTTGTTCTCCCTAGACTGGAATATTGTTATGCACTAATATCCCCTTATAAGGCAGACGAAACCGTATATCTGCAGAATGTAATAGAGAACCTTCACCGCGTGTATAAATTCAAACGCCTTAATTACTTGGCATACTTGAGGTCCCTCGAGAATTTATGCCTCTAAAATTCTGAAGGGATTGGTTTCGAATCTGAACACTAAAATTGTTCTTTAAGAAAGCAAGAGGCTTGGTAGACGGTGTAAAATACCCTCTGTGAAAAGCAGCGGTGCCATGAGTACACTAAGAAATAACTAAGTGAAAAGAGGCCAAGAATTTTCAACACACTCTTTATACAAAAGTTACCAACAGACCTCTGGTTGTCGTGAAGAGGGATCTGGATAAGTTCCTCACGTCATATACTGATTAGCTTGGTTGCGGTGCCTATGTTGAACTGCGGATAGCACCAACAGCCTAGTTGATCTGGGACCGGGCCTAGGTAACCCCCCCCCTCCCAAGAATCATTATAGTGTACACCTCAGGTCGTCCAGGTATCGTGGACACTTGTGCTATCCCGTTATTCTTTTAACATTTCACAGGTGTGCAATACACAAATAACCCGCACATAGGAGAGAGGATCTTACCACAACGTTTCGGTCCAACTTGGACCATTTACAAAGTCACAGTATTGTGCCTTTTTGTTCTTTAGGTGAGCAATTATGTATTTGGGTTTGGCTAGAGTAGAAAGTTGAACAATAACTTCTGACCAATTGACATGAATTAACTTTCTCATGTTTATTTTCTAACCCTCGTATATAGTCAGTTTCCACAGTGTCAGTGTTAAAATAAGTAATTGTTAGTAAGTGAGAGGCTGCGTGAGGAGGATGGATAAAAGAAGGCAAAACAAAGACGGTTGAAAGCAATAGAAAAGATGACAAGATGAAACTGAACAATCCAGGAACAGGTGATGAGGTGAAAGATGGAAGAGGAGGAGGAAATCAGAGAGGAATATTTGAAATGAGGGAGTGGAAGAGGGATACTTGTGAGGAGAGAGGAGAGGGATACTTGAGAGGAGAGAGTACGAGAGGGATACTCCAGAAGAGAAGGATAGTAGAAACAAGAGAGACGAGATTATAGGAGAGAAATAATAAAAAAAGAGGTTTAAGTTAAAGACAAAACAAAGATATATAATAACTAGACACAAATGCAATATTATCTAATTTTATGACAACCTTTGAGTATATGTCAACATGTTTTCCATGATAAGAGTGTAGGTTCCTCACAACTGGTGTTCGTGTATTTACGTACGCAACGTTTCCAACGTCACCACCTGGTAAATACGTACTGTCATTCTCGTTTGTTACAGTTGATTACGTTAGATTAGCGTCCATTATCATATATTTACACTCAACTGACAAGGAATTTAAAAAATAAACGGGCGGTGTCCGTCAGTGAGCGCGCAGCCAGGGGTTACATCGTACAGCAGCGGTGGGCAAACTACGCCCCGCCAAAGGTTCTCATGCGGCCCGCTAAGATGGTTGTGTTGTTTGCATCAACTTACATTTGTGAGCAGACTTTCTCTATAATGAAAGTTAACAAGTCAAAAAACAGATCACTTCTCAGACTCAAATCTTCAGTGTTAAGGATCAGCACAGGTAACTTGACACCTCATTTTAACAAACTGGTAAATGACTGCAGTCAGATTCATCATTCTCATTGACACTTCTGTTACTGAGGTACTTTGTATTTCAAATAAATGTGTTTCATGTGAAGTTTCTATATTAAAAAAATAATTTTTTTTTCTTTAAAAACCTTTTATTTTGGCTATTTTAAATATTAATTATTTTACTTAATATACTATGATGCCCTTTAAAATTGTGAATTTCTGAATGTGGCCCCTGAACTGAAAAGTTTGCCCACTCTTGTTCTAGAGCGTTCGCTTTCTACCCAATATGGTGTCCCGTAGCTTGGTAAGTAGTGCACTCAGCTCACGCATCGAGTGTCCGTGGTTCGATCCCCGGTACGGGTAGAAACAATGGAAGTGTTTACTTAAGACACTTGCTGTCCCTGTTCACCTAGCAGTAAGTAGGTACCTGGGTGTTAGCCGACTCGTGTGGGGTCGCATCCTGGCGACAAAATTAACCTAAGTTGCCCAAAATGCTCTGCATAACAAGGGGTTTTCTATATCGTATGTCATTGATGTCACCTAGGTCTGTATACGTTATATCATGTAATTGTAAAAATAAAGATTATTATTATTATTATTATTATTATTATTATTATTATTATTACTAGTATTGGTATAATATTAAACAAATTAGTGGACGGCTTATATGTGCATAAAGATGTGAAAAATAAATTGCTTTCACTATATGTGAGCCGAAGCTTGAGCATGACGGTGTCGTCTGTCGTCCAGGTTGAAGAAAAGTTGATAAATAAAACTGACAGTAAAAAATAGGATATGAAGTCAAACCAATAATGATGGTGCTGGGGTCACTAGTACATCACATATCATTAACCAATAATGATGGTGCTGGGGTCACTAGTACATCACACTATCATTAACCAATAATGATGTGCTGGGGTCACTAGTACATCACACTATCATTAACCAATAATGATGGTGCTGGGGTCACTAGTACATCACACTATCATTAACCAATAATGATGGTGCTGGGGTCACTAGTACATCACACTATCATTAACCAATAATGATGGTGCTGGGGTCACTAGTACATCACACTATCATTAACCAATAATGATGGTGCTGGGGTCACTAGTACATCACACTATCATCACCAACCAATAATGATGGTGCTGGGATCACTAGTACACCACACTATCATCATCAATCAATAATGATGGTGCTGGGATCACTGTACATCCACTATCATCACCAATCAAAATGATAGTGCTGGGATCACTAGTACTTCACTATCATCATCAATAATGTGGTGTGGGATCACTGTACTCACACTATCATCATCAATCAATAATGATGGTGCTGGGATCCTAGTACCACACTATCATCACCAATCAATAATGATAGTGCTGGGATCACTATACATCACACTATCATCATCAATCAATAATGATGGTGCTGGGATCACTAGTACATTACACTATCATCATCAATAATAATGATGGTGCTGGGATCACTAGTCATTACACTATCATCACCAATCAATAATGATGGTCTGGGATCACTAGTACATTCACTATCATCATCAACCAATAATGATAGTGCTGGGATCACTAGTACATCCACTATCATCACCAATCAATAATGATGGTGCTGGGATCCTGTACATTACATATCATCATCAATCAATAATGATGGTGCTGGGATCACTGTACATTACACTATCATCATCAATCAATAATGATGGTGCTGGGATCACTAGTACATTACATATCATCATCAATCAATAATGATGGTGCTGGGATCACTAGTCTGCTCAGCGACTTCTTCTTTATGGAATACAGTCAACCAGGACACGTGATCAGTTTTTGCCTTGACAGAAACGAGACATGAGTGAAAGAAGGTTACAACACTACAACACATGAGTGTTATACTACAACACATATAGTAGTGCTACACAACACAGGGATGTTGCACAAACATGAGTAGTAGTAGTGTTACTCACAACATAGAGGGTAGTGTTACACTTCAACGCGGTGACACTGAGGAGTGGTATTTATTCAAAACAGTGGGGTGTTACACTACAAAACATGGGTGTTACACTACAACACATGAATGACGTTTAACTACACACATATGTTACCTACAACACGTGGTGGTGTTACACTGCAACACGTGAGTGTTACATCATATTTTTATCAGTCTCGTGTTTCCTGGTTCATAATCTGGGATCGTTTTAAAGGAATTGAAATCTAGTTAAAAACAGCAAAAATATTAAATATGTTAAAAGACAAATAATAAGATAAGCAAGTGGAAACTGCATAGAGCACGAAAAACACAGTGGAAATCTGCCGCAACGAGAGGACAAGAGGACACAGTCTTAAGTTGCACAGAAAAGTGTAGAAAAAACAGTAGAGTGCAGCTTTTTATAAACATTAACTAAACAGGTAATTCTACACACACACACACAGGCCCATACTGGGTATGCAGCACCAGTTTGAAACCCACCTGGTCAAGCACGTCGAAATTGGGAAAGTGCAAAGATTTCAACAAGGCTAGTTCCAGAGCTAAGGGGAATGTCCTACGAAGAAGGTTAAGAAATCGGCCTGACGACACTGGAGGACAGGGGGTTAGGAAGACATGATAACGGCATAAAAATACTGGAGGAATAGATGGGGTGGACGAGCAGGATGTTCCAGAGAACAAGGGGCCAATTGGAATTGAAGCTCAGTGGGGTCAAGGGAAATTAGGAAGTATTTCTTCAGTCACAGAGTTGTCAGGAAGTGGAAAGTTGGAAAGTAGTGTAGAGGGGAGGAACAACAGCTTTAAAGGGTATGATAAAGCTCATGAAGCAGGGAGAGAGGCCTGTGCGTCAGTGAAGAGGCGGGGCCAGGAGCTGAGTCTCGACCCCTGCAACCACAAATGGTGAGTAAACAACACACACACACACACACACACACACACACACAACCCCGATGGCCTGATCTAAGCTCTCCTTCACGAGGGCGGGTTCAATTCCCGGCGGGGCGGAACATTTCAAGTGTTTCCTTAACAACCTACATGTCCTATTCTAATCTGACATGTGCCTAAAAGTAACTAAAAGCTGTTCAACATCCAGCACCGTGGGCCCCACCTTATTTCTGCTCATTTGTTCGATTTTGTTAAAAAAAAATACACTACTTTTACTACCTCCACTTTTATTACTACAAAAATGTTTCTATTATTACTTCTACTTCTACTACTACTACTACTACCTCTACTACTACATACCCTCTACTACTACTACTACTACTACTACTACTACTACTACCTATTGTAGTCTGAATCTCTCGGATCAATACACTCAAGGTAAAAAAAATGTACTACAACTCTGTATAGAACATGTCAGAGAAAAGCAAGGTGAGCATTCAGGAAAGCAAGAGTGGGGCATGTCGGACATAACAAGAGTGAAGCATGTCAGAAAAAGCGAGTGAGGAGTCAG
>WNWK01040853.1:0-16765 GCA_009830355.1 Cherax destructor
GAAATCAGACCTGCTTCCCCCAACAACTACAAACAGTTGCACTGGAATGGCCCAATAGTGGAGAATATAGCCTCAACAATGTTTCAGAGCCCGCCTCCTGGCAGTGAGAGCCCATCATGCAGGAGACTTTCTGGTGGCTGTTCCCACTCCGGCCTTGGCACACGCCTCGATATCCAGA
The DNA here is from genome assembly GCA_009830355.1 of Cherax destructor. Taxonomy (NCBI): domain Eukaryota; kingdom Metazoa; phylum Arthropoda; class Malacostraca; order Decapoda; family Parastacidae; genus Cherax; species Cherax destructor. The sequence goes on from WNWK01040853.1 coordinate 179, forward strand.
CCATCCACATTGGTGCTGCCCTTCGACTTGCCACCCCCATTCTCACCGAAAACAGGTGTATTTGTGGCAGTGAAGCAGCAGACCGATTCGGGTACTATGGTCTTGTGTCTTAAATCCGAGGGAAAGATTGCAAGACATGAAGAGGTTAATAACATTATCAAGAGGAGCCTCACAACAGTCGGATCCCCAGATGTAAGGGAGCCACCCCAACTATGCAGATCTGATGGCAGCCAAAAGCGTCCAGATGGTATCACCCTTCAAGCCTGGACAGATGTTAAGCAGGTGGTGTGGAACTACACATGTGCATCTACCTTGGCTGATACCTATCTCCAATACACCAGGGAGGAAGGAAGTGCAGGTGCCATCTTCAGAGAGTCCCAAAAGTCTAGAAAATACAGAGAACTTGCCCATCATTATAAGTTTGTTCTCATAGGCTCGGAGACCCTTGGCTCATGGGGAAAGAGTGCATCTAAGTTCCTTAAGGAGCTAGGGTAACTAAGGATCCCAGGACAGCTAGTTTTCTGTTTCAGCGACTCAGCGCTGCTGTTCAGAGGGGTAATGCCTACTGTATTTTGGGCACGCGCCCCAGCTCTGAGGAGCTGGATGAGATTTTTGCATTATAATCAGTGACAAACACGAAACAATATGTACTAGACATGTATCTCTCACACCTCATGTACTGTATATGCTATTTTCATATCAACAATTCATCTCTTAAATCTTTTGTACCATATTATGTAATAAAATATACATATTGGTAAAAAAGAACGTAAAGATAGGGTGGTAGGGGAAGTGGAATATTCAAATGGCTTCAGGAATTTGTCAATTAGGAAGAACTCATTTTAAATTAAGTCCTTTCTAAAATCTTCTCTTAAACGTTTAAAGATATTTTTTTTTCCTTTATGTTAATGTAAAAATTAATAATTTTGTACCACCAGAAGCTTAGGCAACCTTATTATAACAAGCGCAATTTAATTTAACCTAATCCATCTAAATATATTTTAGATAAGTTTACAATAATTTAATAATAAACAAACAATGATTTTTTTTTGTTTTCTTATGTTCAGAATGATTTTTGCGAAATTATTGCATACTCAAATTTTCGCTTGCCTTATTCGGCAAGAAGAGCGTTGCTTTTTAAGCATTATATATAAACACTGATCTCTGGCCGACGGAGACTCGAACCTACGAACCTTGTGACAAGGTACGCAGTGGTTTGCCGACCGTACCAGACTGGACCAATACCTTGGCAAATATCTAACCAGCCAATCACGTGACAGGAACTAACTGTCTTAAAACATGCACACTTGGTCAAGATGTTCAGTTGTTTTTCAGACTGAACATCGGAATGTGAAATAAACGTGATCTAAGTGAATTTGGCCGTGGAATGATTGTTGGTGCCAGACAGGGTATATATTGTACCTCAGAAGCTGGAACTGGAATTTTCATGACAACAATCTCTTGAGTTTACTGAGACTGGTGGCAAAAACACAAAACATCTAGTAAGAGGAAGTTCTTCAGGCGAAAATGCCTTGATAATGACAGAGGTCAGAGGAGAATGGCCAGACTGGTTCATGTTGACAGGAAGGTGACAGTAAGTCAAATAACCACGTGTTACAACAGTTTTATGTCAGCTAAGAATATCAAACAGGCTACAGTGGGAACAGGCTCACCAAAAGTGGAGTGTTGAAGATTAGAAAAACGTCACCTGGTCTCACGAATCGCGATTTCTGCTATGACATGCAAATGAGTTAGAATTTGGCTTAAACCTTTGGAATGTGTTGGTGGTGGAGATTCGCGGTAAGAATGTGTAGGCAGCAAATCTGGAGCAACTGTATGATGCTATAACGTCAACAATGACAAGGATATCCAAGGAATGTTTCAAGCACATTGTTAAAGGTTCTGGAAAAACCTTCAACATAAATCAGTATAAATCATCCCACTTTTAAGAGAATAATTTCAAACCCGCCTTATATTTTCTATGTGAATTATTATTATAATCAAAGGGGAGCGCTAAACCCGTAGGATTATGCAGCGCCTGTGGGGGGATGTGGAAGGTATTCAGGCTTAATTCAAGGAACTGGAGCACAGATCCAATTCCCTAGATCAAGAGCCCCTCACCAGCGTCAAGGAACCTCCCTTCAGGGGTTTATATGTGAAACCTTGCAGAGGCAGTCACTAAGACATAACCTGTCCCACAGTGGTATGGCTCAGTCGGTGTAATTTCAGCCTGTCACGTGACCTGCCAGTAATTCGAATCTCCGAGAAAACCTCTGGCTTCTTACATACATACGTACGTCTTCACAGTTGACATAAAATAAACAGGAACGAGATGTAGACTTTGTCTAGGTTGTACCACTCTAGGATGCTTTCTGCAAGTTTCCAACGTTGCATCATGTGCAAGATTTAAAGGTAATATATTAAGGTGAGCTTCCTCAGTTGGTAAGATTTTGGTGCGTCACTTGACTTGCCAGGAGAAAATAAACCATGTTAGTGGCTAATTAAGAGACGAGGCCAGACGCTGAGGCTCAACCACTAGAACTATAGATAGGTGAGTGCAAATAAGGAAGTGAAAGAGATCGTCAAGCATGCGCGCGCACGCACACACACACACACACACACACACACACACACACACACACACACACACACACACACATACGTACACACACACACATACACATACACCAGTTCACTACGACACTAAGTACTATCGCCATCTAGTGGTTTATGCACCGTCTCACTGTGTCATCAGCAAGTAGCCTCATAAGTGGCAGTATTATTACACAGTAATAGTTAAAACCTTTCTCAGTGTGAAGACTCATTACCCGGGAGGGGGACAGATGGGGATGATAGTCTGCGGTGGTGGCCAGCCAAGTTTCACTTACTCTTGATTAATGTTGCTAAAGAATTTAAGGAATGTAACTAACAGACAGCGAGGAACAAGAAGAATCCTTAATCAAATATGATTAAACTGGAACCCATACACTGACAGAGAGACAGACAGACATATACACACACACAGACACACACACACACTCAGAGACACACACAGACAGACACACACACACATACAGACAGACACATACACACAGACAGACACACACACAGAGACAGACACACACACATATAGACAGACACACACACACACACTGGAAGCTGAAGACTCAGATGAGTCAAAGGGATGTCAGGAAGCATTTCTTCAGCCACAGAGTAGTCAGGAAGTGGAATAGTCTAGAGAAAGATATAGTGGAGGCAGGAACCATACATAGTTTTAAGACAAGGTATGATAAAGCTCATGGAGCAGGGAGAGCAGAGACCCAGTAGCAGACAGCGAAGAGGCGGGGCCAGGAGCTGAGTCTCGACCCCTGCAACCACAATTAGGTGAGTACAATTAGGTGAGTACACACAAACACACACACGCACACACACCCAGACGCGCACACAGACAAGCACGCATATACAACAGGCCTAGTGTCTAATCGACATGTGCCTAGGACAAAATGGTAACTAACTAACACACACTCCTAGTCGTCAGAGCAGCACTGATACATGGAGCTGAACCACGCACTCATGACGGGACAGGCAAGGTACTGGCGCCTCAGGAAATGACCAAGAATATTGACATTGCCTGGAGTGCGGACCTCAGACACACACACTGCACTAAACACGCAACAATCGCTCAATACACACTTTTCTCCCCAACTCGCACACCCCAAACACACACACACACACACACACACACACACCACACACACACACACACACACACAAACACACACACACACACACACACGCACACACACACACGCACACGACTCAAATCACAAGACTCAGATGAATCAAAGAGATGTTAGGAAGTATTTCTTTACTCATAGAGTTGTCAGGAAGTGGAATAGTCTGGCAAGTGATGTAGTGGAGGCAGGAACCATACATAGTTTTAAGATGAGGTATGATAAAGCTCATGGAGCAGGGAGAGAGAAGACCTGGTAGCGACCAGTGAAGAGGCGGGACCAGGAGCTATGTATCGATCTATGCAATCACAAATAGTTGAGTACAAATAGGTGAGTACACACACACACACACACACACACACACACACACTGACAGAGTACAGGCTAGGTGGACAAAGGCTACAAACCTCATCTAAGGAGAAAGACCTTGGGGTGAGTATAACGCCAAGCACGTCTCCGGAAACACACATCAACCAGATAACCGCGGCAGCATATGGGCAACTGGCAAACCTAAGATTATCGTTCCGTTACCTTAACAAGGAATCGTTCAAGACACTGTACACCGTGTACGTTAGGCCCATACTAGAGTATGCAGCACCAGTCTGGAACCCACACCTGGTCAAGCACGTCAAGAAATTAGAGAAAGTGCAAAGGTTTGCGACAAGGCTAGTTCCACAACTCAGGGGTCTGTCCTATGAAGAAAGGTTGAGGGAAATTGGAGTAACAACACTGGAGGACAGAAGGGTTAGAAAAGACATGATAACGACATACAAAATACTGCGGGGAATCGACACGGTAGATAATGACAGGATGTTCCAGAGAGGAAACACAGAAACAAGGGGACACAACTGGAAGCTGAAGACTCAGATAAGTCAAAGGGATGTTAGGAAGCATTTCTTCAGCCACAGAGTAGTCAGGAAGTGGAATAGTCTAGAGAAAGATATAGTGGAGGCAGGAACCATACATAGTTTTAAGACGAGGTATGATAAAGCTCATGGAGCAGGGAGAGCAGAGACCCAGTAGCGGACAGCGAAGAGGCGGGGCCAGGAGCTGAGTATCGACCCCTGCAACCACAATTAGGTGAGTACACACACACACACACACAAGTCATCACTCTGTACTAAGATTTGATTTAGTAAGATACGACTTATGAGAAAAATTTTAGATGCCGTAATGTCAGAGTATAGAAGAGGCAATTCTGAAGATATGAGATATTTCCTGAAGACTCTTTGTGGGAGAGGAACTGCAACATAATACAGCTGAAGAGTTGATGGAAATACTAGCCAAAGTATGTGGGAGAAAAATAATTATTTTTATAATGAGAGAATCAAACAGAGAAGATGGGAACAACTATAGATGAGATTGAATGGAAGCTAAGAGACTATTTGGAAATGTAATGACAGAGAAAGCTAAAATAGAAGCAAAGCTGATTCAAAGACATATAAGAAGAGAAAACAACTGAAAAGGACCAAGTGATAAGACTGAATAAAAGACTATTATCAGTAGACGACAGAGAGTTATGCTGATAACTAAGCAGAAAATGTAAAAAGAAACCGTGAAGTAGAAAATGTTGCTATGTAACACAGGCGCAACGACACAGTCACCAACTCTACAAAAATATATTAACAACAAAGGAAGTGAAGATACTACAGGAAGTAGATAGGTAACACAATGAGACCTGCCAATATGTCTCCATGGATACTAAGGGAAGGAGCACAACCACTCTCAGAACCTACACCGAAACTCTTCAACAAACCTCTAAAGACGAGTAAACTACTGCTTAGCCGGAAGCTTGCTAATATAGTCAGCATTTAACAAGGAAAGAAGACAAGAGACACTAAACCTCTGGCCAGTATCAGTGACGTTCTCGATTGCTAGAGCATTCAGTTCAAACAATGAGGTACGAGGTTCGATCCCTGGTACTCGTGGAAACATTAGGACCTGTTTCCTTTGGTCACCTGCTGTCTCCAACCACTTAGCAGTAAAACAGGTACCTGGATGTTAGTCGACTGGTGTGGGTCGCATTCTGGAGACAAAATTGACCTAATTTACCAGAAATTTTCTGCATGTCAACTAGGCCTCTATACTGTGTATATGTACCAGTAGAAATAAAGATTATATTATTATTATTATTATTATTATTATTATTATTATTATTATTATTATTATTATTATTATTATTATTATTTTAAGTGGCAAGATGGATTAAGATCAAAACTGGTGCCCCTTCCACAAGATCAGAGCAAGGGCCTTCATTTTTTTTATATATCTGTAAATGACTTTCCAGATGGAATCGAATTCAATTTCTCAATGCAGAAGAATGCAAACAGGAGAGAACATTGAGGGTTCCTCTTATAACTGGTGCTGTCTATGTGAAGCAACAACTTTCAAAATATTATCTAGAAATCTCCACGTACATCATTCCCAGCTTAGAATATGCAGCTTCGAGTTTTCACATGATTAAGCATGTTCAGAAATATGTAAAGGTGTAAAGATTTGTAATCAGAATAGTCTTGAAGGTAAGAGGCAGAGGAAAGAATAAGGGGAGACATGTTAATGACGTATAAAATGTTCAGAGGTAATGATAAGGCAGATAAGGATAGATTTATTTACAATGAATGTGAGAATCAGTACAAAGGGACATTGAAATTAAAAACCACAGGGAAAACAAAGGAATCACAGGGATGATAGGAAGTACTTTCTCTGTTTCAGGATAATACGAAAGTAGAATGAACTGGAGGTGGTGGAGGCAAACTCCATAGGTAGTTCCAAGATTAGATATGATAAAGCTCAAGCTGCCCATGCTGGTCAATGAAGCTTAAAAGGAAGTGCCAGGAATCCCTCGTTAAACAAAGCTGAGAACAAATCGGTGAGCATACACACACACACACACACACACAGCCTGACAACATCTCTCCGTGGGTCCTTAGAGAGGGAGCAGAGATGTTGAGTGTGCCACTAACAAAAATCTTCAACACATCCATTGAAACTGGGCAACTACCTGAGGCGTGGAAGATGGCAAATGTAGTCCCAATTTTTAAGAAAGGAGACAGACACGAGGCATTAAACTACAGACCTGTGTCACTAACGTGTATAGTATGCAAAGTCATGGAGAAGATCATCAGGAGGAGAGTGGTGGAGCACCTAGAAAGGCACAAGCTTATAAACGACAACCAGCACGGTTTCAAGGAAGGCAAATCCTGTGTCACAAACCTACTGGAGTTTTATGACAAGGTAACAGAAGTAAGACACGAGAGAGAGGGGTGGATAGACTGCATTTTCTTGGACTGCAAGAAGGCGTTTGACACAGTTCCTCACAAGAGATTAATGCAAAAGCTAGAGGATCAGGCACACGTAACAGGAAAGGCACTGCAATGGATCAGAGAATATCTGACAGGGAGGCAACAACGAGTCATGGTACGTGACGAGGTGTCAGAGTGGGCACCTGTGACGAGTGGGGTTCCACAGGGGTCAGTCCTAAGACCTGTGCTGTTTTTTATATATGTGAATGACATAACGGAAGGGATAGACTCAGAAGTGTCCCTGTTTGCAGATGATGTGAAGTTAATGAGAAGAATTAAATCAGTCGAGGATCAGGCAGGACTACAAAGAGACCTGGACAGGCTACAAGCCTGGTCCAGTAACTGGTTACTTGAATTTAACCCTGCCAAATGCAAAGTCATGAAGATAGGGAAGGACAAAGAAGACTGCAGACAGAGTATAGTCTAGGTGGCCAAAGACTGCAAACCTCACTCAAGGAAAAAGATCTTGGGGTGAGTATAATACCGAGCACATCTCCTGAGGCACACATCAATCAGATAACTGCTGCAGCATACGGGCGGCTGGCAAACCTAAGAATAGCATTCCAATACCTCACTAAGGAATCGTTCAAGACTCTACACTATATACGTCAGGCCCATTCTGGAGTATGCAGCACCAGTTTGGAACCCACACCTGGTCAAGCACGTCAAGAAATTAGAGAAAGTGCAAAGGTTTGCAACAAGACTAGTCCCAGAGCTAAAGGGATTGTCCTACGAAGAAAGGTAAAGGGAAATCGGCCTGACGACACTAGAGGACAAAAGGGTTAGGAGAGACATGATAACGACATATAAAATACTACGAGGAATTGATAAGGTGGACAGAGACAGGATGTTCCAGAGAGGGGACACAGAAACAAGGGGTCACAATTGGAAGTTGAAGACTCCTATGAGTCAAAGGGATGTTAGGAAGTATTTCTACAGTCATAGAGTTGTCAGGAAGTGGAATAGCATAGATAGTGACGTAGTGGAGGCAGGAACCATACATAGTTTTAAGACGAGGTTTGATAAAGCTCATGGAGCATGGAGAGAGAGGACCTAATAGCAATCAGTGAAGAGGCGGGGCCAGGAGCTGTGACGCGACCGACCCCTGCAACCACAAATAGGTGAGTTCAAATAGGAGAGTACACATACACACGCACGCACGCACGCGCACAGTTGGACAGATACGTAGCATGGGCAAGAGAAGTTAAACTTCAAAACAGGAGACTACGCAGGCATGAAGCAATTCCTGGGTGAGGTGCAGTGGAAAAGAGTACAGAAATAAAGACAGTGAGTATGATGGAGTATGTGGCCGGAAAGTGTCAGGAGGCAGAAGCAATGGGAAGAACAGAGTGAGCCATGGTAATGAATATGTGTATATGGTCTTCAGTAAGGCTTTCGATGGAGTTCCACATCAGAGGCTATTGAGGAAACTCAAGGAACACGGAATAGGAGGAGAATTTTTTTCCTGGGTAGAGGCATGGTTGACAAATAGAGAGTTTGCATAAATAGGGAGAAATCAGAATGGGGACACGTCATAAGAGGTGTTCCGCAGGGGTCAGTGTTGGGTCCCTTGTTGTTCACAATTTACATAAACGACATAGATGAGGGAATAAATAGCGACATAAGCAAATTTGCTGATGACACCAAAATAGGCTGTCCAATTCATTATAATGAGGACATTAGAGCACTCCAGGATGATTTGAATAGACTGATGCAATGGTCGGAGAAGTGGCAGATGCAGTTTAATGTAGACAAATGCAAAGTTCTAAATGTTGGACAGGACAATAATCATGCTACATATAAACTAAATAATGTAGATCTTAATACTTCTGATTGCGAAAAGGATTTAGGAGGTCTGGTTAGCAGTAATCTGAAACCAAGACAACAGTACATAAGTGTTCGCAATAAAGCTAACAGAATCCTTGGCTTCATATTAAGAAATATAAATAATAGAAGTCCTCAGGTTGTTCTTCAAATCTATTTATCCTTGGTTAGGCCTCATTTAGATTATGCTGCATAGTTCTAGTCACTGTATTACAGAATGGATATAAATGCTCTGGAAAACGTACAGAGGAGGCTGACAAAGTTGACCCCATGTATCAGAAATCTTCCCTATGAGGATAGACTGAGGGCCCTGAATCTGCAGTCTCTAGAAAGACGTATAATTAGGGGGGATATGATTGAGGTGTATAAATTGAAAACAAGAATAAATAAAGGGAACTACCTGGAGTTTGCCTGGAGAGGGTTAACTCAAGGAAGTCAGGTCTAATCCGGGGAGTGACATGAACCTGCCTCGCATAGGTCAGTAGGCCTGCTGCAGTGTCCCTTCTTTATTATGTTTTTATGATTCATCCAGAGATACAGAGAAGATAAAATAAATGTATTAAAATATGGAAACAATACAGAAGACAAGGATCTCAGGAAAACAAAGAATTGGGTAGAAGAGCCAGGAACGATATGCAAGAAAAGAAGAGAGGTTCAAGAACGTTTTGGAAATGACAGCATCGAAAGCCAGATCCTACCCAAAGTTGCTATAAGAGGAAGACAACTGTATAAAACCAGGTAATCGGGCTGAAAAAAAGAGTAGATCTCACAAGAATGACCAAGAAGTCTTGGTAGAGCTCAGCAAGAAATTTAGGGAGGTATTCTCAGAGGAGACAGGAAGGCTACCAGAGAGCCTAAGCAATAGAATGCACCAGCAATTGCTGGACACAGCACATACAACCAGAAAACGTTTAAGGCAGTGGGACCAGATAATATCTCTCCGTGGGTCCTCAAAGAGAAGTATTGTGTGAGCAACTAGCAACGATTTTCAACAAGTTAGTTGACATAGACATGTAGTCTCAATATTTATTAAAGGTGATACACAGGGGGTGTTAAACTACAAGCCAGTGTCACTAACATGTATTATATGGAAGGTTATGGAGAAGATTATGAATGGGAAGATTGGTGGAGCACCCAGAAAGGAATCGGTTCATAAACCACAACCAGTACGACTTTATAGATGATAAAACAAGCCTACAGGAATTCTACGACATGGTAACATAAGTAAGGCAGGAGAAAGAGAAATGGGTAGATTGCATATTTTTGAATTGTTGGAAGGCTTTTGACACAGCATTACACAAGAAGCTGGTACAAAAGCTGGAAGAACAGGCAGGAATAACAGGGAATGCAATTCAGTGGAAGGAGACAAGTGACTGTTTGAAAAAAGGTGACGGAATGGGAGCATGTAACGAGTGGAATTCCACAAGCATCAGTACTAGGATCGGTACTATATCTTGTATACATGAACATGATGCATGGGATAGTGTCAGAAGTATCCCTGTTCACAGATTATGAGAAACTAAAAAGGAGAATACAATTAGTCCACTAGCAATGTACCTGTACAGGCTGCAGCACTGGTTTGATAAGTGGCTACTGGAGCTTAACCCCAACAAGTGCAAAGTTATGAAGATTGGGGAAAGAAGACCGCAGACGACGTACAGACTTGATGGGCAAAGGCAACAAATCTCACTCAAAGCGGCACCGAGAATATCGCCTGAGGCGCACGTCAACCGAATAATTGCTGCAACAAATGAACATCTGGCAAATAAAAGACTAACTTTTAAATATTTAAGTCAGAAGTAATGCATTATACCGTATATAGTGTGCGTCAGGCCCATAGTTGGGTATGTAGCACCAGTATGGTACCCATTCCTGGTCAAGCAATATCAGGAAATTTGAGAAAGTGCAAAGGTTTGCAGCGAGACTAGTCCTTGAGCTTAGGGGGTATGTCCTATGATGAGAAGTTAAGGGAACTAAACCTGATGACACTGGAAGAAAGGACTAAGGGCTGATATGAAGATAACGAATGAGATACTGAGAGGAACTGATAGGGTGGACAGGAACAAATTGTTCGAGAGACAAAAAACAGGAACACGAGGACACAACTGGAGGTTAAAAATGTACATGAGTCACAAGGATATTAGAAAGTACTTCTTTAGTCTTAGAGCAGTCAGGACAGTGGAGGGGTAGAGGAAGGATCCCCACATAGCTTTTAGAAAAGGTATGATAACGCTCTTAAAGACAGGAGAGATAGAACACAGAATCTGCTAGCAAAGAAGCGGGGCCAGAAGCTGAGATTTGACCCCCTGCAAGCAGATATATGTGAGTACGCAAGAGCACAACACTCATGCACTGTTCAAATTCCTCCACTGCAAACCCATTCTCTCATTTAACCTTGTATCTTATAACTCCATGAACATGTACCTCTTGCCCTTTGAACATAACGCACCTCCCCTCCCCTCTTTAATATACACGCCCCACGCCCCCCTCAGGCACCAGGGTGGGGAGGATATATGGCGGGGACGATGAGGGTGCATGGCAAGGCGCACTTAACTCTTGGTAAAAACACAAGATTGTGGGTCACGGTAATGTCGTGGTATTGATCATTCCCAACACACGAACCCGGGTAGGTGGGCAAGCAAGAGGGAAGGCTAGTTACAAAGGAAGCTTGTAAGCATGCAACCATGCAACTATGCAGTCTAGCAACAAGGCAACCGGTCGGCAGGCAGACATGCAAGTAAAAAAAAAGTCGAGCAGGCAGGGAGGTAGGCAAGAATGGAAACAGAGACGGAGGCAGCCAGACAAGGAAGTAAATAGGCAAGTAAATAAAATAAGCAGTCTAGCAGGCAAGCAGGCAGGCAGTGGGTTAGGCAGGGAGACATGCAGGCAAGGAGGCAGGCAGGTAGGCAAGGAGGCAGACAGGCAAGCAGGCAGATAGACAGATAAACAAGCGCAAAGCTGCCAAATGCTACAACTACCACACTGTCATGCTGAGTCTCACCGAGGTTAGCAGTGGGTTGGCTTAGCCGCGATTCCCTGAGGGCTGCAGTTGGTTATGTTAGCTGTGATTCAATAAGGTTAGCAGCGACATGTTTAGCTGTGATTCACTGAGGCTTGCAGTGGGTTATCTTAGCTGTGATTCACTGAGGCTTGCAGTGGGTTATCTTAGATGTGATTCACTAAGGCTTGCAGTGAGTTATCTTAGATGTGATTCACTAAGGCTTGCAGTGAGTTATCTTAGATGTGATTCACTAAGGCTTGCATTAGGTTATCTTAGCTGTGATTCACTAAGGCTTGCAGTGAGTTATCTTAGATGTGATTCACTAAGGCTTGCAATGGGTTATCTTATATGTGATTCACTAAGGCTTGCAGTGAGTTATCTTAGATGTGATTCACTAAGGCTTGCATTGGGTTATCTTAGCTGTGATTCACTGAGGCTTGCAGTGAGTTATCTTCGATGTGATTCACTAAGGCTTGCAGTGAGTTATCTTAGATGTGATTCACTAAGGCTTGCAGTGAGTTATCTTAGATGTGATTCACTAAGGCTTGCAGTGAGTTATCTTAGATGTGATTCACTGAGGCTTGCAGTGGGTTATCTTAGCTGTGATTCACTGAGGCTTGCAGTGGGTTATCTTAGCTGTGATTCACTGAGGCTTGCAGTGGGTTATCTTAGCTGTGATTCACTAAGGCTTGCAGTGAGTTATCTTAGATGTGATTCACTAAGGCTTCCATTGGGTTATCTTAGATGTGATTCACTGAGGCTTGCAGTGGGTTATCTTAGATGTGATTCACTGAGGCTTGCAGTGAGTTATCTTAGCTGTGATTCACTGAGGCTTGCAGTGGGTTATCTTAGCTGTGATTCACTAAGGCTTGCAGTGAGTTATCTTAGATGTGATTCACTAAGGCTTGCAGTGAGTTATCTTAGATGTGATTCACTAAGGCTTGCAGTGAGTTATCTTAGATGTGATTCACTGAGGCTTGCAGTGGGTTATCTTAGCTGTGATTCACTGAGGCTTGCAGTGGGTTATCTTAGCTGTGATTCACTGAGGCTTGCAGTGGGTTATCTTAGCTGTGATTCACTAAGGCTTGCAGTGAGTTATCTTAGATGTGATTCACTAAGGCTTCCATTGGGTTATCTTAGATGTGATTCACTGAGGCTTGCAGTGGGTTATCTTAGATGTGATTCACTGAGGCTTGCAGTGAGTTATCTTAGCTGTGATTCACTGAGGCTTGCAGTGGGTTATCTTAGCTGTGATTCACTAAGGCTTGCAGTGAGTTATCTTAGATGTGATTCACTAAGGCTTGCATTGGGTTATCTTAGCTGTGATTCACCAAGGCTTGCAGTGAGTTATCTTAGATGTGATTCACTAAGGCTTGCAGTGAGTTATCTTAGATGTGATTCACTAAGGCTTGCAGTGAGTTATCTTAGATGTGATTCACTAAGGCTTGCATTAGGTTATCTTAGCTGTGATTCACTAAGGCTTGCAGTGAGTTATCTTAGATGTGATTCACTAAGGCTTACAATGGGTTATCTTAGATGTGATTCACTAAGGCTTGCAGTGAGTTATCTTAGATGTGATTCACTAAGGCTTGCATTGGGTTATCTTAGCTGTGATTCACCAAGGCTTGCAGTGAGTTATCTTAGCTGTGATTCACTGAGGCTTGCAGTGAGTTATCTTAGATGTGATTCACTAAGGCTTGCATTGTGTTATCTTAGATGTGATTCACTGAGGCTTGCAGTGGGTTATCTTAGATGTGATTCACTGAGGCTTGCAGTGAGTTATCTTAGCTGTGATTCACTGACTCTTGCAGTGGGTTATCTTAGCTGTGATTCACTAAGGCTTGCAGTGAGTTATCTTAGATGTGATTCACTAAGGCTTGCATTGGGTTATCTTAGCTGTGATTCACCAAGGCTTGCAGTGAGTTATCTTAGATGTGATTCACTAAGGCTTGCAGTGAGTTATCTTAGATGTGATTCACTAAGGCTTGCATTGGGTTATCTTAGCTGTGATTCACCAAGGCATCTTAGATGTGATTCACTGAGGCTTGCAGTGGGTTATCTTAGCTGTGGTTCACTGAGGCGTACAGTGGGTTATCTTAGCTGTGATTCACTAAGGCTTGCAGTGGGTTATCTTAGCTGTGATTCACTAAGGCTTGCAGTGGGTTATCTTAGCTGTGGTTCACTAAGGTTTACAGTGGGTTATCTTAGCTGTGATTCACTAAGGCTTGCATTGGGTTATCTTAGCTCTGATTCACTGAGGATTGCAGTAGGTTATCTTAGCTGTGATTCACTGAGGCTTGCAGTGGGTTATCTTATCTGTGGTTCACTGAGGCTTACAGTGGGTTTTCTTATCTGTGGTTCACTGAGGCTTACAGTGGGTTATCTTAGCTGTGGTCCACTGAGGTTTGCAGTGGGTTATCTTAGCTGTGATTCACTGAGGCTTGCAGTGGGTTATCTTAGCTGCGATTCACTGAGGTTTGCAGTGGGTTATATTAGCTGTGATTCACTGAGGTTTGCAGTGGGTTATATTAGCTGTGATTCACTGAGGTTTGCAGTGGGTTATATTAGCTGTGGTTCACTAAGGCTACAAGTTGCTTAAGTTGAGCTCATAGTTAATTAGTTTTACTTCGAGTATGTTTTGGACACCAAGAAGATCAGTTTATATTCCTTGATAGTGTGTAAAATATTGTGAAAAAAGTAGGATATACGAGGGAGGTATCCCCTACCTCCTATTTACAGGAAAGCTCAAGATACAAGCTATGAAGGGAGGTATCCCTGACCTAGCTCGATCTGTAGGGCACTCAGCTCACACACTGAGGTCCGGAGTTCGAATCTCCTCAGGTACGGCTGAAAAACATTAGGGTCGTGTTTCCATAAGACACCTGTTGTCCCTGTTCACCCATCAGTTTAAAATGGGTACCTGGGTGTTAGTCGGCTGGTGTGGGTCGCATCCTGGAGCAAAACTGACCTAATTTGCCCGAAATGCTCTGCATAACAAGCGGCTTTCTATATAGTAGTATGTCATTGATGTCAGCTAAGCCTGTATACCTTGTGCATGTACTTTTAGAAAATAAAGATATTATTATTATTATTATTATTATGAAGATAAGAATGGAGGAACGCTGCAGAAGGCCTACTGCCCATACAAGGCAGGTCTGGTTTGTGGCAGAATATCTCATGGCACAAACCATGAGAATTATCCCCAGCCTCCTGTTTCAGATTATCTTATAATAAACACCATTAATGGAGGTATTCCCGATTCCTCATCACAGACAATACCTGGACGTGAATCTTTACTGGAGGTATCCCCGGTCTGCTGTCCCAGGAAATCTTACGATTCAGCTAATTAATGCAGGTATTCCCGATTTTTTATCCCAGGATATGTCAGGATACAAACCATTAATGCAGGTATCCCTGACTCCTATCCCAGAATATCCCAGCTGCATCGTAAATCACTGAATATTGATTCGCTAGTTTCTGAATTTTGCTTAATATTTAATATGTTTAATATTAACACCTATATTCACCTCTGCTAGTGTATTAACTAGAGTTCCTTCTACCCAACAATGAAGCTCTTGCATCTCCACCGTACCATGTGGAGCTGCAACAAGATCTATATAGGAGAAACTGGGAGGAATTTTTCCACATACGTTCAAAAAGACAAACAGTATTCTTAAATGCTACTTTTAACACTAGTGAACCAAGAGCTGGTAAATATATTATATCAACAATTCTTACACTTACGATATTGTTACATGCTCATTCTCGACTGCTATATGACACTACCTGTTAGGTAACCTCATGTCTTCACCTGACCTTCAACTATGACTTGCACTCTCCACTATATATATTGTGTTTTCTCGTGGAGTGACCAAGGTCCCACGACTGAAACTTGGCTTGTGACCTGACTAAATCCCACGAAGAGTGATTAATGGATAATCATACACATGGATTTGTGAAGCGCTAATCCCGCGCTAATCCCGTGTGGATCATTCAGCATATAGGATGGTCGGCTACATCCTCCGTCCGACAAGAACGTTGTAGAGGAGCACTGCAGTCGGAGTACAAACTCAAGTTAGGTCATACTCATCCCAATTTACCTAATCAGTTTTAAAAGCTACATAAGATATTAGCATTATTGAAGCTACTTGGCAGTTGCTCCATTCATCTACAACCCTTGATAGACACGTCCTTCATATCTTTTCTACATCTGAAGTTATCCAACTTGAATTCATTGGTTCAAGTCACTTTTTCTTTAGATATCTTCGGGAATTTACTTATAGTTATACCTACTTTAATTATACCTTGTTTCCCAACTTGTACACGTCACTCATATCACCATTCATTCTACGCTTTACAAGAGCGTAGTTAGAACTATTAGTCTGTCTTGATAAGAAAGATTACTGGTGCAGGAAGCAGACGTGAGTCACATGTTACACTCACATCATGTCTTCCTCCAGTCAGTAAACAAAGGAAAGACTTATTACACCTTTTTTCTGATCGTCCAGGTCAAGAATGAACTGGAATATCAAGCAATGTGATACCAATATGATACTGGATACCAAGCAATATAGGACTAAGGTCCCAGGATCAAAACATTTCCAATAAGCGTGTCTTAAGTGACTGCATTTTGTTTTCTTTTTTTTCTTCAAAAATCAATATTATGTTGTGTTGAAGGTCGGGGCTTTCAAGGAGAGAGTGCCTTGATGCTATTTAAGGGCTCTTG
>WNWK01040854.1:0-16765 GCA_009830355.1 Cherax destructor
AAGGCTATACAAAAACTTCTAAATAATATAAGTCTACTCAACTAAACTTAATTCACCTTCACTACGATATATTGTGCTAAGGATTACAAACCATAAGCTCATTACTTCAAAATTAGATGTTAAATTTCATTACATTATATATTACTAAATTGTAATAATTATTAATTCCTTTTAAAATTTTCTAAATTATACTAAATCTCATATCTTAAATTTTTTTTAAATTGTCCCATTGTAATATTCCCATTTGTAAATTAATTCCATTTGTACCATTATTTGAAAAATGTCAGTTTTATACCCAAATTTTAAACTGTAATTACTGTATTCACTGTAACACATCAATATCCATATTAATAATAATAATAATAATAATAATAATAATAATAATAATAATAATAATAATAATAATAATAATAACAATAATAATAATAATAATAATAATAATAATAATAATAATAATAATAATAATAATAATAATAATAATAATAATAATTTTTATTTCATCGCAATTTTACATAGAGATTTACATATAAGTGCCAGGAGAGCCCCCGACATGCCAGGGCATAACGGGCAGAATCTAAAAACTTATGGACTATGTACATAATTTTGGGATAGATTGATGGGAATTTGATTTGCTTAAACATTGGACAGATTACAATATGATGATATTTCATTTGGCAAATTATAATATGGTGACACTACAGTAAGTGTTTAGTAAAAATTGAAATTATTTTTGGGAAAATGACATTGAGTATTTTTTTTAAAGTAATTTACAGAATGCGTATTTAGTTTAAGGTGAGTAGGTGGTAATATTACAATGTTATAATAGTACAAATTGAGATTATCTTATAGGAAAAAAATACTGAGCATTTTTGAAAGTAATATTATCGTACATAATTATAATAAAAATGGAATTATCTTATAGGAGAAATAACAATGAGTATTTTTTGAGTATGAGTATTTAGGTAAGAGTGATTAGGTGGTTTTTGAGTAGAGTCTTAAAATGATTCTGAGACAAGGTTATTTTTGTATTTTCTGGTAATGAGTTCCAGAATCTGGGGCCCTTTATGTGCATTGAATTTTTACATAGGTTGCTATGGACGCGGGGTACATCAAAATGTGATCTGTTTCTTGTGTTATGGTCATGGGTCCTATTAAGGTTGGTGAGGAGAATTTTGAGTGGAGGGTTTATATTAGAATGTAGAGTTCTATGTATGTAGTAGGCACAATTATAAGTGTGAATGTTCTTTATGGTGAGTAGTTTTAGGCTTTTGAATATTGGTGGAGTATGCTGTCTAGAGTGGGAATTTGTTATCATTCTGACTTCAGCCTTTTGCTGGGTTATGAGTGGTCTAAGGTGATTTAATGTTGTAGAGCCCCATGCACAGATTCCATAAGTGAGATAAGGGTAGATGAGTGAGTGGTATAGTGCAAGGAGAGCTGGTTGAGGTACATAGTAGCGTATCTTAGATAATATGCCTACTGTCTTTGAGATTTTCTTGGAAATTTGTTGTATATGTGTTTGGAATTTAAGGCTACTGTCAATGTGTATACCTAGGAATTTTCCCTCTGTGAGTCTTGTGATGGGTGAACCGTTTAGTGTTATGTTTAGTGGAACCTTTTTACCTCTGTTTCCAAACTGTATAAAGTAGGTCTTGTCAGTATTTAGAGTCAGTTTATTGGTCGTCATCCATGTTGATATTTTCTGTAATTCTGCATTAACAGTATTGGCCAGTATGGCTGGATTTGGGTGAGAAAACATATGTTGTGTCATCTGCAAATAAAATGGGTTTGAGTAGTTGAAATGCATTAGGTAGGTCATTGATGTAAATGAGAAATAAGAGTGGACCCAGTACACTTCCTTGAGGGACTCCGACTGTAATTTGTTGTGTTGAAGAGTTCGCTCCATCAGCATATCAAGATATCTTATTAGTGAAGGTAGGATACCACTTATTCTAAGCAAATTTCCTAAATTTGCTTGTAACAGATAAGTGAACTGTAGATATAAATCCAAATTAATTTCCATGAACGTGCCTATCTGTGCTCATGATAATGCGAGCACAGATGGGCATGTTTGTGGAGCAACTTGCAATGTGAACAGACTGATGTTGTAGTGGCCAGGCTTAGGCTTGGCTACAGGTACTTCTGACAGTTTGGGAGACACAGATGATGATCAAACTAAATGCAAATTATGTGATCAGGCATATGGTCACTGTCTTGAACACTATGTGCTTAATTGTGCACTTATTGAGGAATATAGAGATAGACAATATAATAACCTATGTGACATGTCAAGATATCTTATTCATGAAATAAGATACCTGCTTGTAACAGATAATTGAAATGTAGATATAAACCCAAATGTACAATTGTTAACCCTTTGGGGCCTAGTGCCTAGGCCTTTTGTGTATCCATATGCTCTTGCGCTACCGTCCACAGGATGGATATGGGGTGCACAATAAACTAGACACTTCTTTGGCAAAATCTAAAAAATCTAATCCATCAGCATACACATATTGGCTTCTGTTACTGAGGTAAGACTTTATGTAGTTGAGCGAGTGCCCTCTTATACCGTAGTGTGCTAGTTTTGTAAGCAGTAAATCATGATCGACTGTATCAAATGCTTTTCGTAGATCAATGAAGATTCCAGTGGAACGTCTTTCTTCTCAAGTGCGGTGTATATTAACTCTAGCATGTGTATAATGGCATCATTTGTGCTTTTGTTGGTCCTGAATCCAAACTGACTGGGGTTGAGTACATTGTGTGAGATGAAATAGGAATAGATCTGCCTATGAATTAATTTTTCAAAGATTTTTGAGAGGAGTGGTAAATTAGATATTGGTCTATAATTATTTAAGTCTGTTTGATCACCTCCTTTATGGATCGGGGTGACCCTTGCTGTTTTGAGAATTGATGGGAATGTGGAGGTTTCGATGGATTTATTGAATAGTGTTGCTATAATTGGTGACAGTAACTGTGAAGCTTTTTTGTACATAAAAGATGGTAAGCTGTTTATGTCTCCTTCCTTGTTTTTAAGGGTGTTGATTATGAGCGAGACTTCTATTGAGTTGGTAGGAGCTAGGAATAGCGTATTAGGGTAGGTGTTGGTGAGGTAGTCTGTTAGACGAGTGTTCGAGCTTGGGATCCTACTCGCTAGATTCTTTTCTATGGTGGAGAAGAAAGCATTAAGTCTGTTTGCTGTCTCAGTAGGTAAGAGTAGGGGTTCGTCTGTTTTTGATAATTTGATGGTATTGTTCTTGGATATCTTTTTATTTCCTAGAATTGCAGATAGGGTTTTCCAGGTCTTTTTCATATCCCCTTTTATGGTTTGGAATCTGTTCTCATAATACAATTTTTTTGACCTTCTTATCAGGCTAGTAAGGATTGATGAGTAGCGTTTGGATTGTTCTCTGGTTATTAGACCCCTTCTATATTATTATGTTATTGCCTCTTATTGTAAATTGTTTTCAAATTGTTCCATTGAAATATTTCCATATTGTAAATTAATTCAAACTGTACCACTATTTGTAATTATGTAAGTTTTCTAAACTAATTTTAAATTGTAATTACTGTACTCACTGTAACTCATCAAAATCCAAATAATAATATGTTATTGCCTTCGTAATCTTATGTTAATATTAAGTTTGTCTGAAATGCTCTGCATACAAAGGGGCTTTTGTCATGTACACCCAACTATTATATTCTTTTGTACAACTATGTATCATGTCAAAATAAAATTCTTATTCTTATCTGTGGTAATATTGTCTTAATATCTATTGAACAGTACTAATATGAATAATACCAAAACAATATTATTTATAAGAAGTGTTTAGCAGAGAGGCAGAAGTGAAAATAAATACGCATTGTATCACTGAGATATAAACACTGTATATATATACACCATGTATATAGGCTGACAGTACTTTACTTTAGCGATTAAAATACTCTTGGCTGTAGGTAAAAAAGTGAGATACAACCTTAATTGCCCTCGTGTAGTCGATATAAATACATTGTTTGTGTGTTAGTAATAACACCCAATCAAGATAAGTTACATACCAACAAGACTTTTCTCAACCTTTCTTTCCTAAAACTAATAAATTAAAAAAACAATTATTAGCAAATGTTAATCCCGAGTAAGATCCAGATAGGTGGTCCCTTAGAGCGTTGGTTTCCTCACGTTCATTGTTGAAAGTTGCAGGATGGGCTGGTCCACTCTTTAATGTGTATATCTATACAACTTAATTGGATTTATATAGTAATTAGATCCTAATCAAAGGAGGTTCTACACATTCATTACGATATCTCGATATATTTAAATTTCTGTCTTGTGCTTTCTTAATAAATTAGAGGGAAAAAAACATCTCCATATTAGTAAATACAGTCGCCCTGAGCTGACTTACAGCGTTGATAGCGAGAAGCTTGACCTCTGAAGGTGGGGGCTCGGTGTTTATCATGTCTTGCTTCATAACATAATGAACTCACACTGAGAGACCCATGATCCTTTCCTGCCACGTGTGAAACGTTGGGCACGTTTCCGTACACCTACTGCTCTTGTTCATCTAGTACACGTGTTCTTAACCTTTTTACGATTACAGACACCCAGTGGATTACCCAATATGTCCACATACCCCCTCCACCAGACTGTAGAAATCATTATCATCACCAGTGCTATTAGGTATCAGTATGACTTCAAAAGATGTCAATAGATTAGTTTTACTTTACAATGGATAGCTAGCAACAGAACAGCTGAAAAAAAATCACAAGGATTGTATCACATTTATTTATAGAAAAACGACAAAATGTTCAGAGATCGAGTCCCATACCCGGTTAAGAACCCCTGGTCTAGCACTAAGTAGGTACGTGGGTGTTACCAGACTGTTGTGTCGCTGACAACATGACCAAGACGAAAGTATAATTGATAATCTGGTATAATAATGTAATAATATTGGTAGAATTACCGACAATATGTTAAGTAAAAGGACACAATTGCAACTAATGTGACATTTTATTGTGGCAACGTTTCGCTCTCCAGGAGCTTTCTCAAGCCGTTACAAGCGATAAATGGACATAGTTGGTATATATATACTGTCAAGGTGAGGTGAAAAACTAGTGGTGTTAGAAATAGTAGTGATATAAGTAGTATTAGTAGTAGTAGTAGTAATACAATAAGGTAGAACAATCAATATGCACGTGAGTAAAGGTGATAAAACAAATACTTGGGTAGTATAACAATAGGTTAGACAAATATTTCTGCTGGAGGTTGAAATATAGAAGGCCAGTAGAGTGTTCCACATCTACGATGTGCTAAACTAACAGGAGAGACTATGTGATGGTAGGGTTTACTGTTTTCAGGAGGATTCTTGCTAAGACTTCAGAGATGGTGAAGCTGCCTTTGTTTTGTTTAATTGTGTTAGAAACAGAGATAAGTGCTGATTCAAGGCATTTTCGACTACGGAAATTAGTTTCTTTGATTACTAGTCGGGCGTCTTTGAATTTCATGAGATGATTGTTGGAATTTCGGTGTTGTACGCAGGCGTTGTTCAGGTTATCGTTTCTGCATGCATTCATGTGTTCATTGATGCGTGTCTCGAGGTTTCTTGCTGTTTCTCCTACATAAATTCTGTCGCAGCCTCCACAGGGTATAGTGTAGACCCCTGCGTTGACTGGTTCATGGTGCTTGGATTAGTCCTGGTTAGATCCTTAATAGAAGTACTGGAAGCGATGGCGACTCTAGTGTTAGCTTGAATCAGCACTTATCTCTGTTTCTAACACAATTAAACAAAACAAAGGCAGCTTCACCATCTCTGAAGTCTTAGCAAGAATCCTCCTGAAAACAGTAAACCCTACCATCACATAGTCTCTCCTGTTAGTTTAGCACATCGTAGATGTGGAACACTCCTACTGGCCTTCTATATTTCAACCTCCAGCAGAAATATTTGTCTAACCTATTGTTATACTACCCAAGTATTTGTTTTATCACCTTTTACTCACGTGCATATTGATTGTTCTACCTTATTGTATTACTACTACTACTACTAATACTACTTATATCACTACTATTTCTAACACCACTAGTTTTTCACCTCACCTTGACAGTATATATATACCAACTATGTCCATTTATCGCTTGTAACGGCTTGAGAAAGCTCCTGGAGAGCGAAACGTTGCCACAATAAAATGTCACATTAGTTGCAATTGTGTCCTTTTACTTAACATGGTATAATAATGAATGGAGGATTTTCCTAAAATGTGCAGAGGACTGGGCACTGCATTACCTGCTGAGAAAGTCACCATCCCACGAAGATGTCCATCCCTTAACACCCTCACAACACACACCTCATGATGTAACATTTATGTTTTTAAGGGCTGGACCGGTAAGCCCGCCTAAGTTCTCAGTCACTTGACCAAAACATTCACTGTGAGATTTATCATATGCTAACATCCAAATTTCTCCTGACTACCATATTTTCTCTACCATCTTCCTTGTCTCCTGACTACCATACTTTCTCTACCATCTTCCTTGTCTCCTGACTACCATACTTTCTCTACCATCTTCCTTGTCACCTAAAATGGTGTACAGATTTCGCATTGTAAATCCAATAAACCATTTAGCAAAACCAAACTGGTTTTAGGCTTTATTGAGATCATTTATGATATCCTCTCTATAAGGAGAGCTGTCATTACATGATCAACCACTGGATTAGTCAAAGAGTAAAATAAAACTGCCCTCCTTCCCTTCCTTACCCAGAATGGCGCCTCTAAGAGGTATGAGTAAGAGGTAAACTTGACCCATTACCGGACTCACCTCTTCACCCAACATGGTTCATTCAGGTGTGAGTAAGAGGTAAACATGACCCATCACCGGACACTCCTCAGCACTGCAAGTTTGTCATCGTGTGCACAGCGCGCAATGCTGATCATGACCTTTGATTTACAATGATCGGCAATAAATCAGTTCTTCCCTGACTATAATGTATTCAACCTGCGAAGTTGTAAAAATAATTATCTCACTGATCTTTAACGACATTTGATGTATCTTTACTAAATTGTGAATGTTGTCTCCAAGACTGACTTCCTCTCACAGAGGCGCTGACCTCTCTCGTGGTTACGGTCACAGAGGCGCTGACCTCTCTCGTGGTTACGGTCACTGAGGCGCTGACCTCTCTCGTGGTTACGGTCACAGAGGCGCTGACCACTCTCGTGGTTACGGTCACAGAGGCGCTGACCTCTCTCGTGGTTCCGGTCACAGAGGCGCTGACCTCTCTCGTGGTTCCGGTCACAGAGGCGCTGACCTCTCTCGTGGTTACGGTCACAGAGGCGCTGACCTCTCTCGTGGTTACGGTCACAGAGGCACTGACCTCTCTAGTGGTTACGGTCACAGAGGCACTGACCTCTCTCGTGGTTACGGTCACAGAGTCGCTGACCTCTCTAGTGGTTACGGTCACAGAGTCGCTGACCTCTCTCGTGGTTCCGGTCACAGAGGCGCTGACCTCTCTCGTGGTTACGGTCACAGAGGCGCTGACCTCTCTCGTGGTTACGGTCACAGAGGCACTGACCTCTCTAGTGGTTACGGTTACAGAGGCACTGACCTCTCTCGTGGTTACGGTGACAGAGGCACTGACCTCTCTCGTGGTTACGGTCACAGAGGCGCTGACCTCTCTCGTGGATTCGTCACTTGTTTTTATGACACAGAACCTCCATATAAGTACGTACGTATTACTAAAATTCCAAAGTATGATCTTGCGGTTATTTGCTCACACCAACATGTCCATAGTTCAGTAGTGAAACATTCGACTCACAGCCAAATGAACCCGGGCTTCAGTAAATTGGTATTTGGGAATTAGTCAATTGTTGTGGGTAACAGCACGGGAAAGGCTGGGCTCTGAAATAAGGTTATATAACAGCTCTTAGTTTGTAAGTTAATCTGTACAAACAGAAGTTGACGCTAAGGCCAGCAGTAACAGCCTGGTTGATCAGGCTCTGGTCCAACATGAGGCCTGGTCACAGACCGGGCCGCAGGGGCGTTGACCCCTGGAATTCTCTCCAGGTAAACTCCAGGTAAGGTCAAACATAACTCCACGTGACCTTTATTACCTTTATTTTTTATTTAGTATGAATAACTAAGCCATTAAGGCTACACAATAATTAGTGATCACACACACAGCTTGCAAATGGTCAGACATTTATTAGGAGCCAACAGTCTGGTCACAATACTGACCTGGTCACAGACCGGACCGCGGGGGCATTGATCCAGAAACCCTCTCCAGGTATACTCCAGATATACTCCAGGTATACTCCAGGTATACTCCATTTTTCAAATTAAATGGGATAACGTTTTGTATTTTTTATTTGAACAAAAAACAGATTTTTTTAATAAAGAAATTTTAATGATGAATTATCACACACATCGGATATATTCGTTTTTATCATTATTTATCACAAATAAAATGTTAATATCATATAAGATCACGTCTTTCTGGTCGAGAACACAAACCAGAGAGTCGTGCTATATTTCACTACTACAGCACCATGAAAACTATCTATAAATGACATTACATTATCACATATGTCAATAAAAATTTTAAGTGGGCAACGGGAAATAATATTATATATATCAATGAGAAAAAATCCAGCTTCGCTACAGAAAAGCAACTATGTACTTAAAACGATCCAAGATAGACTCGGCACTTTTTCCTAATGGGGAGAACATGTCAGGGATCAAGGAATATAAATACAAGGCGACCCAACGTGTAGAGAGTACAACATGGGTTCGACTCCTGCCCCTTCCCTGGCTTGTTTACAAGCGTACAGTGATTTTCGCTAGTCACTGCCAACGGCTTTGAAAAGACATGAGTGAATCTCATCACTGTCGTGTGAGTGTTAGACTCGGCCAGTAAATTTTGCATATGTGGTCAAAGAGGAACCCATGCTAACCTCTCTAGTGTATAGAGCTATACTTAGTTGGATGAATCGTGTTACGTTTGTGCGGTCTAGTTTGTGCGGTCTAGTGGTCAGAACACTGACCTGCTAGTTTTAGAAGCGGCCCGTCATGAGTTCGAGTCCTGCCTTTCCCAGAGTTGAGCAGGTCATAGTATGATGAAGGACCATGTCAACAGGGCCTATGAGAGGGGAAGGGGAGGTTTAGCCGGTACATTGGTCCGGGGCCAGGACCTCAATGATGAAGATTTTTTAAGCAGAAATGCAACATTTACCATTAATACATAAAACAAATTTTGGAAAACCAGAAATGAAACCTTTAGAATTGTTAAATTTATTAACAGATTACAAACTTTGTGAGATATTTCTAAATGTTTTTGTACTTGACAATTCCAGCTACAGTAGCGTAGCAGAAAGATCTTTAAGATCAAAAACTTTTTAAGTTCTACTGTGTGTCAAACCCGACTTGATGATTTAACAAGACTAAGTACTGAATCAAGCATTGCCAGAGAAATTATTTATTATACTTATTAGAAATTTTGCAGACCAAAAAAAAAAAAAAAAAAAACAGGAAAGCTCATTTCACTAAGTAGTATAAGTACATATTGAACTTTTAAGAATTTATTTTACTTTAAAGAACTTATTAAACGTTTAAAAATTTAAGCACTTATATAGTTATAAGTCAACAAAAATTTCCAAAATCTATAAAGTATATGTTTAAAGTATATGTTATCTGGTTATTCTGCTGCGCAGGAATTAAAGCAATTATGAATGTTTACCAATGGTTTTATTGGACTTCAAATTTTCAATTTTGAGAGATGTCTCAGCCTGCCTCCAGGGGCCCCAAAGCAGTCTTGTTCCGCCTTGCAAAATTGATCTTGGGGGCCCTGAGTGTCAAGACCCCCATGACAAAGAAACACTCTGGCGTCAGCTCAAAGTTAGATCATATAAAATTTATATAAAACATGAAGGTCAGGTAATAACTAGACTTGTTTTGGTCGCCTCACGATTCAAGGAAGGTATTCCCTCTAATTTAGTGTATCTCAAATCCCTGAAAACTCAGAAACACTGTAGATTAACTTCTTTAAGAGACTTTGAAGGTATGGCTTCAACATCTTGAAGAAGCCCTGGAGGTTTAGCTCAACACACTCAAGAACTCTAGCATCCTTAAGATGGCCAGTAGCTGTATAATGGGAGGCTTCCCTTTAATAACACACATCAGCACTGAAGGCTTCAAACCGATCAGTGAAGGCACCGAAAAAGTCTCTTAATGAATCCAATATCCAAATATTTTCAATAAAATTGGCAAATTTGCATTTACATCGCCCAAGATGAATCGGAACCTTCCCATAGTCTACACCAGAAAATTTTATGTTGAGCAGAAGAGGCATTTCCCAAATATTGCACAGAAATCAATATAACTCTGTGTTCTGTGATGCAGATGTGATCAATATTACATAGCTGTGTGTGTTCTGTGATGCAGATGTGATCAATATTACATTGCTCTGTGTGTTCTGTGATGCAGATGTGATCAATATTACATAGCTGTGTGTGTTCTGTGATGCAGATGTGATCAATATTACATTGCTGTGTGTGTTCTGTGATGCAGATGTGATCAATAAATCACTTACGCTGGACACAACTTTACCATCTTAAAGAAACTTTTCTTAAATGCGAAGTGATGTTCATATATCAAGATTTTGTTGTGATAGGTTTCAATCTTAACAACTAACCTTTAGATACAGTGAGCTAAACGTTAAACAAAGAACCAGGATCTTCGATTATTTTGTAAAGTTTTATGAAAGCCTTCGTAATAATACCATATTCAGATGTGCCATGAACACCAACAGACGCAGCAGTGTTTGAAACTTAAGTAAGAAAGATGTTGTTTTAACACACTCAAGTCTTTGGCCTGTCGAACTTCCTAAGCAGCTGATCATCAATAAGGATCTGACCCACAACAAATGAGTGACATTTGCTTTATACATCATTAGTAAGGCCTCACCTAGATTACGCAGCTCAGGGTAGTTGATGAGTGGAACAGTCTGCCTAGTAGGGTTATTGAAGCTAGGACCTTGGGTAGTTTCAAATTTAGGTTGGATAAATGCAGGAGTGAGAGGGGTTGGATTTGAGTGGGACTTGTACGTGAGTTCCTTGAGTGGTGGACCTGACTTAACAGTGGTGGACCTGACTTAACTCAGTGGTGGACCTGACTTAACTCAGTGAAGACGTGTCTTGTGTGCTCTCTGTCAATCTGAAGAAGATGTCCTCTCTTGAGCTACTCTACCAGCAGCTGAAGGAAGAACTGAGGGTAGCTAAGCTTGAGATACAGCGACTGACTGAGGAAAACAAGAGGATTCGTAGTAATCCTCCTGTTGAGAATCCTCAAGCCAGGAAAGGAACCTGGACAGTGGCTAAAACGCATGGGACAAAGTTAAGGCTCAAGAGGACGGGTGGAGAGGTAGAAACAACGAAGACCCAGGAGAATGTTGTGGAAACATCGAACCCATTCTCCGTGCTACCCGATGAATGTGAGTCGACTTCTGGGAGCGTCACGACGAAAGACACAAAGGAAGGTAAAAACATTGTTGTTGTTGGGGACAGTCAGGTTAGGTACATGGATAGGGCTTTCTGTTTGATTGATAGGAGTAGGAGACAGAGGGTTTGCTTTCCTGGGGCTGGGATGGAGGATATTGTTAGCCGTCTGGACGACATCATGAGAGGTAATGGGAGCAATCCTATTATCTGTCTCAGTGCTGGAGGCAACGATGTTGGCAGACGTAGGAGTGAGGACCTGACTAGCAGGTTTAGGTCAGCAATAGACAGAATTAGGAAGAAGGGTGGGAGCCCTGTCATATGTGGTATTTTGCCAAGGAGAGGAGTTGGAAATGAATGGCTGTCCAGGGCAATTGGTGTCAATTGCTGGCTGGACAAATACTGTAAGGAAAATTCAGTAACATTCATTGATAACTGGGACCTCTTCTATGGCAGAAATGACATGTATGCCAGGGATGGGGTTCACTTATCCAGGTCTGGGGTGGGGGCACTGGCAACTGCAGTGGAGGGAGCTGTTAGGGCTTTAAACTAGAAATAGTTAGTGGTATGGGTTTTGGGGGGAAAACAGAGAAGTCCCAGTGTAGTAATATTATAAGTTGTAGGAGAACTAGTAATAGGCAGAATAAGGTGGATAGTGGAAAGCTAGTGACACTAGATGACAAGGACAGTAATAGGTATAGTGGAAAAACAGAGATGAGCAGGAAGGGTAAAGAGAAAGGAGGGTCTCTAAATATATATTACACCAATAGTCGTAGTGCTAGGAATAAGATGGACGAGTTGAGATTAGTTGCAAGTACGGGTAATATTGATGTTTTTGCAATAACTGAGACATGGTTTAATATGAAAAATCGGGACTTGCCTGCCGAATGTCACATTCAGGGTTTTAAATTGTTCCAAGTAGACAGAAGTATCGGGAAAGGGGTGGGGTGGCACTCTATGTCCGTGATCATTTAAATTGTTGCATAAAAACGGTATAAAGTCTGAATTAACACATACAGAGTCTGTCTGGATAGAATTTTCAGAGGGTGTGAAAAATTGATTTTAGGCGTGATTTACCGTCCTCCAAACTTAGATAGGGAACAAGGAGACTACTTTGGGAGGAAATTGTTAAGGCCACAAGACACGATAACGTAGTAATTCTAGGGGACTTTAACTTTGTCAGATTGATTGGAATTTCATGACAGGGAATTTAGAATCTAACGACTTTTTAGAAGTAGTTCAGGATTGCTTTTGAAGCAGTTTGTAACAGAACCTACAAGGGAAATAACCTACTTGACTTGGTTCTGGCAAGCAAGAAACCCTTGTTAATAATTTAGAAATTACAGAGGAACTCGGCTCAAGCGACCACAAGTCAATTACCTTTAGCATTGAATGGATGTATGATAGTAGGGATAATTCAGTAATGGTCCCAGATTTTCGCTTAGCAGATTATAATGGACTTAGAGAACACTTATCAACTGTGGACTGGGGTGAAGAAGAGAGGTATCAATATGACAGTTTTCTTAACACTATACATGCTGCCCAAAGAACATTTATCCCGTATAAAGAAATTAGATCAAGTAGAAATGACCCAAAATGGATGAATAATAGGCTCAAATATCTTTTAGGGCAGAAGAAAGGAATTTATAGGCGCATAAAAAGAGGTGAGGGTCATCTTATAAATCAGTATACTGACATTAAGAGGGACGTTAAAAGGGAATAAGAAAAGCTAAACGGGACTATGAAATTAAAGTTGCTAGGGATTCAAAAACTAACCCAAAAAGTTTTTCCAGGTTTATAGAACAAAAGTTAGGGATAAGATAGGTCCCCTTAAAAATAACTTTGGGCATCTTACTGACAAGGAGAATGATATGTGCTCTATTTTTAATAATAATTTTCTCTCGGTTTTCACACAGGAAGACATTAATAATATCCCAGTAATTAATTTTACAGAGGCCCAGAAGAAGATAAATTATGTAATATCACAGTCACTAGCGAAATGATTATGAAACAGCTGGACCGACTGAAACAAAATAAATCGCGGGTCCTGATGAGCTTTTGCAAGGGTTCTTAAGGAATGCAAAATGGAACTCTGTGAACCAATATCTAACATTTTTAATTTATCTCTTCAAACAGGTGTAGTGTCTGATATGTGGAAGATGGCTAATGTAATTCCTATTTTTAAAGCAGGGGACAAGTCACTACCGTCAAACTACCGCCCAATAAGCCTGACCTCAATTGTAGGCAAATTACTAGAGTCAATTATAGCTGATATTATTAGAAGCCATCTAGATAACCATAATTTGATTAATGATACCCAACATGGATTCACGAGGGCCGTTCCTGCCTATCTAATTTATTAACCTTCTTCAGTAAAGCTTTTGAGGCTGTTGATCACGATAAAGAATTCGATATTGTTTATTTAGACTTTAGTAAGGCTTTTGATAGAGTACCGCACCAGAGATTGTTAAAGAAAGTGGCAGCTCATGGCATTGGGGAAAAGTGCTGTCATGGATCGAGTCATGGCTCACCAATAGGAAGCAGAGAGTGTGCATAAATGGGGTTAAATCCGAATGGGGACTTGTAACAAGTGGTGTTCCACAGGGATCAGTCTTAGGCCCATTGTTATTTATAATATATATCAATGACCTTGATGAGGGAATTACTAGTGATATGAGCAAATTCGCCGACGACACGAAGATAGGTAGGATAATTGATTCAAACATAGATGTCATAGAACTTCAGGAAGATTTAGACAAACTTAATTCGTGGTCAGAAAAGTGGCAGATGCAGTTCAATGTAGATAAATGCAAGGTTCTGAAGCTCGGGAGTGTCCATAACCCAAGCACTTATAAGTTAAATAACGTAGAACTTAGCCATACAGATTGCGAGAAGGACTTGGGGTGATGGTAGCAGCAACCTTAAACCAAGACAGCAATGCCTAAGCGTACGTAATAAGGCAAATAGATTACTGGGATTTATACCCAAGAAGTGTTAGCAACAGAAGTCAGAGGTTATATTACAGCTTTATACATCATTAGTAAGGCCTCACCTAGATTACGCAGCTCAGTTCTGGTCTCCATATTACAGAATGGACATAAATTCGTTAGAAAACATTCAGCGTAGAATGACTAAGTGTACATAGCATTAGAAATCTTCCTTACGAAGAAAGATTGAAGACCCTAAATTACATTCACTTGTAAGACGTAGAATGAGGGGAGACATGATCGAGGTATACAAGTGGAAAATGGTATTAACAAGGGATATAAATAAGGTCTTGAGGATATCTCTCCAAGAGAGAACCCGCAATAATGGATTCAAGTTAGATAAGTTTAGATTTAGAAAGGATATAGGAAAGTATTGGTTTGGAAATAGGGTAGTTGATGAGTGGAACAGTCTGCCTAGTAGGGTTATTGAAGCTAGGACCTTGGGTAGTTTCAAATTTAGGTTGGATAAATTCATGAGTGAGAGGGTTGGATTTGAGTGGGACTCCTATGAGTGGGTAAATTGTCAAAGCTTATTTCTTGGGTAGCTTTGAAAAGTGGGTTGAGCAAATATTCTGTTAGTGGGACGGATTGTGAAGGACCTGCCTAGTATGGGCCAACAGGCCTGCTGCAGTGTTCCTCCTTTCTTATGTTCTTATGTTCTTATCAGAGTCTGTCTGGATAGAATTTTCAGAGGGTGTGAAAAATTTATTTTAGGCGTGATTTACCGTCCTCCAAACTTAGATAGGGAACAAGGAGACTACTTTGGGAGGAAATTGTTAAGGCCACAAGACAGGATAACGTAGTAATTCTAGGGGACTTTAACTTTAGTCAGATTGATTGGAATTTCATGACGGGAATTTAGAATCTAACGACTTTTTAGAAGTAGTTCAGGATTGCTTTTGAAGCAGTTTGTAACAGAACCTACAAGGGAAATAACCTACTTGACTTGGTTCTGGCAAGCAAGAAACCCTTGTTAATAATTTAGAAATTACAGAGGAACTCAGCTCAAGCGACCACAAGTCAATTACCTTTAGCATTGAATGGATGTATGATAGTAGGGATAATTCAGTAATGATCCCAGATTTTCGCTTAGCAGATTATAATGGACTTAGAGAACACTTATCAACTGTGGACTGGGGTGAAGAAGAGGTATCAATATGACAGTTTTCTTAACACTATACAGGCTGCCCAAAGAACATTTATCCCGTATAAAGAAATTAGATCAAGTAGAAATGACCCAAAATGGATGAATAATAGGCTCAAATATCTTTTAGGGCAGAAGAAAGGAATTTATAGGCGCATAAAAAGAGGTGAGGTCATCTTATAAATCAGTATACTGACATTAAGAGGGACGTTAAAAGGGAATAAGAAAATCTAAACGGGACTATGAAATTAAAGTTGCTAGGGATTCAAAAACTAACCCAAAAAGTTTTTCCAGGTTTATAGAACATAAGAACATAAGAACATAAGAAAGGAGGAACACTGCAGCAGGCCTGTTGGCCCATACTAGGCAGGTCCTCCACAATCCGTCCCACTAACAGAATATTTGCTCAACCCAATTTTCAATGCTACCCAAGAAATAAACTTTGACAATTTACCCACTCATGAGCGAGTCCCACTCAAATCCAACCCCTCTCACTCATGAATTATCCAACCTAAATTTGAAACTCCCAAGGTCCCAGCTTAATAACCCTACTAGGCAGACTTTCACTCATCAACTACCTATTTCAAACCAATACTTTCCTATACCTTTAAATCTAAACTTATCAACAATAACTTATCTAACTTACCTAACAAAAGTTAGGGATAAGATAGGTCCCCTTAAAAATAACTTTGGGCATCTTACTGACAAGGAGAATGATATGTGCTCTATTTTTAATAATTATTTTCTCTCGGTTTTCACACAGGAAACATTAATAATATCCCAGTAATAAAAATTTACAGAGGCCCAGAAAAGATAAATTATGTAATATCCGTCACTAGCGAAAAAATTATGAAACAGCTGGACCGACTGAAACAAAAATAAATCGCCGGGTCCTGATGAGCTTTTTCAGGGTTCTTAAGGAATGCAAAAATGGAACTCTGTGAACCAATATCTAACATTTTTAATTTATCTCTTCAAACAGGTGTTTGTGTCTGATATGTGGAAGATGGCTAATGTAATTCCTATTTTAAAGCAAGGGACAAGTCACTACCTCAAAAATACCCCCAATAAACCACCTCAATTGTAGGCAAATTACTAGAGTCAATTAAGCTGATATTAGAAAAACCATCTAGATAACCATAATTTATTAATGATACCCAACATG
>WNWK01040855.1:0-16765 GCA_009830355.1 Cherax destructor
GTTGGTTTGAGTGGGACCCCGGATGAGGGGGTGAATTGTCAAACTTATTTTTTGGGGAGCATTAAAAATTTGGGGTTGAGCAAATATTCTGTTGTGGGACATTGTGAAGGACCTGCCTAGTAGGGGCCAACAGGCCTGCTGCAGTGTTCCTCCTTTCTTATGTTCTTATGTACATCACCACGCGCCTCACATCCTCTGTGCACCCCACAACATGGAAAAATTAGACACATATGCAACACTTGGGTTTCTTTATTGGGGAAACGTTTCGTCACCAGTGGCTTCATCAGTCCAACAAAGGAGAATTAAGAACAGATATGAGGTGGTCAGCCCCTCAATTTTGAGTCGATGTTGTCAGTTCATTTCTTGAATAGAATACAACATATGAGCGTGGGGGAATTTATACTGTAGACAGGAGAGGTGCAGCAGTTTAGGAGGTGTCACATTTGTTCAATGGGAAGTAGGTCGTCCCCAAAGGGAATAGGTAAAAGAAATCTGTTTAAGATACCAAGATGTTGCAGTGTCAGACAGGATGAAAATGAATGGTTCAGAAAACCCACGGTTGTAAATTAGAAAATATGCAATTTGGGGGTATCTTTATTGAGGAAACGTTTCGCCACACAGTGGCTTAAAGTCCATAAAAGGGGAAATCGTAAAGCAGGAGGAGTAGAGGTGGTCAGTCCCTCAATCTTGAGTCGATGTTGTCAGTCCATCAATCTTGAATAAAATAAAACATATGGCGTAGGGGGTTATATACTGTAGACAGGAGAGGTGCAGCAGTTGTAGGAGGTCTGACCACCTCTCTCTTTGTTCTTCACGGTTCTCCTTTTGTTGGACTGTAAAACCCTGTGTGGCGAAATTTCCCTAAAAAAAGTCCCCAGGGTGTTATTTCTTTAAAAAATGGCTCGCCATTCTTTTCCCGTCGACCTGAAACTCTTTTTTAAACGGGGACCGCACTTTCCTTTGGGGCCCACCCCCCAAAGGGGCACCTCCCAGCGCCCTCCCTGTCATTAATAAGCCCCTTCCCTCAATGTTGTATTCTTTCAGTTGAGGGACGGGCAACATCGGGGGACCACCTCATCTCCTCCTGTTTTTACGTTTTCCCCCCTTTTGGACGATGGCACTGTGGGGCGAAACCTTTCTAAAAAGATCCCCAATGTTCTATTTCAATTTTCGCTCGTCGGTTCTCTGAACCATTCATTTACACCCTGTCACCTGAAACATTTTGGTATTTTAAATCAGGGATTTCTTCCTTGCCTTTCCGGGCACGACCATTCCACTTTGGGACAAATGGACACCTCCTAAAACTGCCCCTCTCCTGTCAAGTATATAAGTTTTTACGCTCATATGTTGTATTCTATTCAAGATTGATGGACTGACAACATCGACTAAAGATTGGGGGACTGACCACCTCTACTCTCCTGTTCTTCACGATTCTCCTTTGTATGGATGATGAAGCCACTGTGTGGAAACGTTTCCTCAATAAAGATCCCCAAGTGTTGCATATGTGTCTAATTTACCAACTCGTCGGCTCAAACCATTCATTTACCCCCCACAACACCCAGCTTAAACATCTTAAAAATAAGAAACAAAAGAAAGAGAAATCAGCAGGCCTTTTTTACACTAGGCAGGCCCTTAACATTCCATCCACTAACAGAACATTTGTTCCCAATTTTCAATGCTCCCAAAAAAAAGCTTTGATCATTTTATTTACTCATGAATTCCCTCAAACCCAACCTCTCACCATGAATTTGCCCAACCCCAAATTTGAAACTAAAGGCCCTAGTTTAATAACCCTATAGGCAGACTTTTCCCACTCATCAACTACCCTATTTCCAAACCAATATTTTCCCTATATCCTTTGGGGAAATCTAAACTTATCCCAAATTGAATCCCTTATTGCGGGTTTTTCTTTGGGGAGATACCCCCAAGACCTTATTTATATCCCATTTATTAATACCCATTTTTCCCCTTTTATACCTCGATCATGTCTCCCCTCATTCTACGTCTTACAAGTGAATGTAATTTTAAGGGTCTTCAATCTTTTTTCGTAAGGGAAAATTTCTAATGCTATTTTTAATTTGTCATTCTACGCTGAATGTTTTTTAACAATTTATGTCCCTTCTGGAGACCAGAACTGAGCTGGTAATCTAGGTGAGGTTACTAATGATGTATAAAGCCAATATAACCTCATTTCTGTTGCTAAATTCTTGATATAAATCCCAGTAATTTTTTGCCTTTTTACGTACCTTAGGCATTGCTGTCTTGGTTTAAGGTTGCTGCTTACCATCACCCCCAAGTCCTTCTCGCAATCTGTATGGCTAAGTTCTACGTTTTTAACTTGTAAGTGCTTGGGATGGACACTCCCGAGCTTCAGAACCTTTTATTTATCTACATTGAACTGCATCTGCCACTTTTCTTCCCCGAATTAAGTTTGTCTAAATCTTCCCGGTTCTATGACATCAATGTTTGAATCAATTATCCTACTATCTTCGTGTCATCGGCGAATTTGCTCATATCATAGTAATTCCCCCGTCGGTCATTGTATATATTATAAATAACATCGGGCCTAAACTGATCCCTGTGGAACACCCCTTTTTACAAGTCCCCATTCGGTTTAACCCCCTTTTCGCCCCCTCTCTGCTTCCCTTTTGGGGATCATATCGATCCATGACAACACTTTTTCCCCCCAAAGCCATGAGCTGCCACTTTCTTTTTAAAAGTCTCTGGTGCGGTACTCTATCAAAAGACTTACTAAAGTCTAAATAAACAAATCGAATTCTTTATCATGTCAACAGCCTCAAAAAACTTTACTGAAGAAGGTTAATAAATTTGATAGGGGGGAACGGCCCCCCGTGAATCCATGCTGAGTCTCATTAATCAATTTATGGTTATCTAGATGGCTTCTAATAATATCAGCTATAATTGACTCTAGTAATTTGCCTACAATTGAGGTAAGGCTTATTGGGCGGTTTTGACGGTAGTGACTTGCCCCCTCTTTAAAATTGGGAATTACATTAGCCATCTTCCACATATCAGACACTACACCTGTTTGAAGAGAAAAATTTAAAAAATGTTAGATAATGGTTCACAGAGTTCCTTTTTGCATTCCTTAAGAACCCTTAAAAGCTCATCAGGCCCATAACCCCCACACCTCGGATGACCCCTAAACTTTCCCCCCCCCCTCAAGCCCCCAAAAAAATATAAAACAGGAAACCTTTCCCCATAACCCAGTAAAAAAACCCTCCCCCAACCCCCCTCACACCCAGCCCTGACCCCCTTTATCCAAAAAAACCAAAAACCAAAACCCCCGTCCCGGGGCGGCTTTAAACGCCTAAACCAAAACCACGTTTTTTTCCCCAATCATAACACGGAAAAACCCCCCTCCAAAACCTCCTTTTCTGCCTTCCCCCCCTTATCTAACCTCCTTACCTTCACCTTCCGGGGATCTGGAACCAAAAGATACCAAATTGCCTCAAAAAAAAAAAAATTTCCCCACCCTTACCATCGGGAAACCTCCTCATTACCCCCCCACCCCCTTCGTCCACCTCTTCTGGGTATTCCTGCCTAACATAAAATCCCATCAAACGTCTCTGCAGTTTCAAACCTAGCCCTCCAGCTCCCTTAGTCATTCCAAAATCCCTCCTAAAATGCCCCCAAAAACCCCCATATAAACCTTAATCCCGACCAATCTTAAAACATGCCCCCCCGGGGGTATACCGAAAGCTACCCCAAACTTCATCTGAGATTAACAACTAAACCCTCTGCAAAGAGGGGCCTCTCCCCCCCCCCCATCCCCCGGGGCATTAACCTTTGGGGAAATTCCCTCCGACAACCTCGCCTGGTAAAAAACACACACCACTATCGTAACCTATCCACTTTAAAACCCTGACCCACCCCCCTCCCCCCCCACCCCAATAATTTCGGTTTTTCCCTATTCCCCCGGTACCTTTTGGCCCCAAAAAAACCTCTTTCCCTTTTTCACCCCCTAACCCCTCCTTTGGGTCCCTCTAAAAATGGGGGGTTTGTGTCTCATAACCTATAATCCCGTTTCTGCCACCCCAGTTACCCTTCCCCCCTTCTGACACTAACCTAAAAAAAGGCCCTTTTTAAAACACGCAAACAGGGGGCTGGGACGGGGCCCCCCTGTGCAGCCCCCCCCCAAAAACGCACCTCGGCCCCCAACCCCCCATTCACCTGTACCCTCAAACGTGCATGCTCCCAAAGTGCGGACCCAACCCGCCTCCCCCACACCCCTCCCCAAAAAGCCCCCCTAAACATATCCCTATCAACATATCATCGCCTTTTCCCAATCAAGCCCAAAACCCCCCCCCAGTTTTTCTGCTCTCTAAAAACGTTTGATCCTCCATGACCCTCCCTCATCTTTCTCCGGGCCCCCCATTTTGCCCCCCCCCAGTAAGCCCCCCAAAAAACTCCTTTCATTCTATTAGCAAAATTTTGCAAATATCTTATAATCTGAAAAATAATTGTTTGGGCCCCTTAATCCTCAACTACCCCACATACGATTTTCGGCACAAAAAAACTACATTACCTATTGACACCCCCTCCCAAACTCCTTTAATTTCATGCTTAAACAGCAAACTGCATCCCTCCCCAGAACCTCCCAATGAACTAAAAAAATCCCCAAAACCCCCCAGGGGGCCAGGGCCTTCCCCAGACCTGACCTTTCCTCCTGCCAAACCTTCTCCTCAGTTATAGCCCCTTCCATCGCTCTTAATTCCCCCCCTATCCCCCTCCTAAAAAATTTAAAAAATTACCCCCGGGATCCCCCCCCCTTTCCCCCTGACTTTCTTACCTCAAACCAACATCCGCATAATAACTCATGGCTTCCGTGGTACGAAAAATCTGCCCCTTCCGTCCACGGCACTCCTCAGTTACCTTCAAAAGACCGTCATATCTCTTCCCCCGATTCTGAAAAATCGTAACACTAGAGGGGGGTTATCCCCATAAAACTTCCTCTAAACCTCCTTGTCCCTCAGGGGCATGAAAATTTTTTATTCTGCAACCCCCAAACGTGACAGCAGATGATCAATTTCAGCTGGGGATACCCCCTTCACTCTCATAACAAGTCCTCAATTGCCCCCCCTAGGTACCCCCAACTTTCCCCAAAAATTTGCCTCCCCATCTTCCCTACCCAGTTCCCCAAAAAAATTCCCCGGATTGCCACTTTCCCCCACACTCCCCATTCCACTTTTTCCCCCCTTCCCATCGTTCCCTCGCCCCCCCCCAACCCCAAAAACCCCCCTGTGACCCCAACCCCCCGCAACAACCTCACATATAATTTCCAATCCGGAAATTCTTCACCCCCCCAAAAAATCCCATCTCTCCAACACCTATGATCAAAAAAACGAAAATCCCACATTTAACTTCACCTACCTTTAACTGCCCGATAATTTTACCGGTCCCAAACCGCTTTTAAACCCCGTTTAATATAAGTGTGATCCCCCCCTCCCCCCCCAACCCCCTCCTCCCCCCTAACCGCCCTCAGCACCCCCCCCTCGCTCTGCAACAAACAACCCGCCCCCCCCCGGGTTTCCCATCCCTCCCTCTAATAAGAATTCCCAAACCCCCCGGGGGTTTTTAAACCCCGGTAAACCTCTCAATGCATAACCCCAAAACATCACATACAAAATCCCTCCTTTACACGGCGATTGGAAGGGCGCCATATTCACCAATGAAAACACCCGTATTCTCCCCCCAAAACCCCCCCCCCCCCCTACTATCCTCCCCCACCCCCTCCTCCCAGGCTTTTAACGAAAGGGCTGGTCTACGTAACCCACCATCACCCCCCCCAAATCGAACTCCCAGTATAACACTTATTCCCCTTTAAACCAAAAAAACCCCCCCCCCCCATAATTTTCTCCCCCGGGAAAACCCCTCCACTTCAACCGTCTGGGCTCACCTCAATCCATCTCCTCCGAACTTCCGCCTGACCCTTAAATTTAAGTTGAGACACCTGAATGGGTCAAGGGGTTTGCCCTTGGGGCCAGACCCTGTCCCGGACAGAAACCCCCCTTTGTGCCCTACCTCCTTTCCCCCTGTCCCAATTTTCTTTCCGGGGGCCCAAAAATTCCCTTACAACATCCCCCCCGGCCATTTTAAAGCCCTTTTGGGCCCCCGGGTTATCTCATCATCCTCAGCCCCCCGGGGGCGCTTGCGGGTGCTTCCAAAATTCCTCCCCCCTTTACCTTCCCCCCCAAGCCCTCCACCTCAGCCCCCCCACAGGCACAAGCAACAAGGTCCTCTACCGGCCCCAACTCCCCTCGGACGCCCCAAACACCAGATAGTCCTCATCCAACCCAAAACACCCCCCCGGGCTCCCAAGGGGCTCTGGATGTCCCCCAAAACAAGGCCTCGATAACTCGAGACCACCTCCCAAAAAGTCCCCTTCATGGCAACCTGGGAAACTCCTGCTCCTCTTCCTGCGTTGTTGTGGGTAAATCAAAACGCCCCCCGCAGCATCAACCGCCTCACTCCAACTCCGAGGCATCCTCAGTATCGGACCTCGGCCCACCACTTCACTCGTCTTGGTCATTTCTCTCGGTCTTCCTACAAAAAAACCCCTCATCTCGACTCCGGTTGCCCCTCCTCGTTGATCCCGTGTGCCTTGTCGGGGCACCAGAGCCAGCCGTCTCACCTGTCCATCAAACATATACGGTACAAAACTCTTGCATCTGAACTAGAGGATAGGCCTCCTCAAAGTCTTTTTGAGGGATTGTCCCCCAGCATGCCAGCATAATTTCCCCTGCTGCCACCGCCAACATTAGCTACTGTATGTCCCATACTGGCCAATATGAAACATCAAATTCACGCCCAAACGGAGGTTTTTCCCCTGCCCAAGGTAATGCGCGGACCGTCACGCATACCCCTCAATCGAGTTGACGACAATAGGCTTGTCCTGAAACGTCCCCACTTCCCCCCGCCAGTGGTTGAACTTGACGAAAAATCTGGCTGATCCGTTCAAAGATATGCCAAAAATGGCCTCAGTCGATATTCTGAAGGTGTCCGTGAACCAATGGCAAGATGATCCCCGTTATCAGGATACACGCACCTTTAATAAAGCCACAGATGGTGTTGACCGTCCCGGTAGGTATCCGCCATGAGGGAAAAAAAAAAATTTCCCAACCTCCACCAGGGGACAACTGAGCTCACCCCCCCCCAAAGGCTGGGGAAATTCCCGGGTTTACGAATAAATTTTTGGGGGAAAGGCCCCTATCCCCAATCATCATCCACCCCGACTTCAAACGACAAGCATAAACCGTTCTTTAAACCCCCTTATCTCCTGCACTGCATTGGTCCGTTCTTCTCATAACATCTGGGGCCCCCGTCTATGTTTTTAAACCCCCAAACGCCCCAACCCCTCCTCTCCCCCACCTTGAAAAAAACCCTTTTTTCCACTTTTCCCCCACACTTTACTTTCTCTCGACTCGATCTGCCTCTTACCTTGCCCCCCAAACCCCCCCTTGGGCAAAACTCACCTTTTTTCCCCCACTCAAAAATTATTTTTTTTCCAGTCCTTCCATCTAACCCCCCTTCCCAACACTCTACTGAACACCTCTATGGTCAAAAACCCACATCTATTGTTTGAAATTTCAGCCACTACCTGATCGCCCATATATCTTAATCTGGCTGTAACCCAAAAGTATGTGTGCTCCACCCCCCCCCCACCTACGTCCTTCAACCCCACATATTAATACATCTCTTAAAAATCCAACACACATCCTGCTCCCCCGGTTCTACATCATTATTTCAACTGCGGTCCCACCATGCGTTGCTGTGGCTAACCAACCTAATCTAACCTAACCTATTTTTTATTAACACATCGGGGGTTCCCCCCGGGGGGGGTGGAAAAAAAAAAACTTTTATCATCATTCACTCCATCACTGTCTTGCCAGAGGGGCTTTACACTAAGTTATAAAACTGAAAATTAAAACCCCTCCTTCAAGTGCAGGCACTGCTTCACATCTCGGACTCAAGTCCAGCCTGCCGGTTTCCCTGAATCCCCCTTTATAAATGTTACTTTACTCCCCTCCCAAAAGCACGTCAGTAAAACCATTTGTCTCCATTCACTCTATCAAATACGCTCATGCTGCTTGCTGGAAACTAAGCCCCTCGCACCAAAAAATCCTTTCCCCCCCCCTCCAACCTTTCCTGGCTGACCCCCCCCCACCTTCCCTCCTCTACATTCTCTACATGTCTGAACCACCTCCAACAACCCCTTCCCAGCCCTCCCGGATAATAGGTTTTGGGAATCCTGCCCTCCTCTAATTTCCAAACTACAATTCTCTGCATTATATTCACACCACACATTGAGCTCAGACATGAAATCCACTGCCCCCAGCCTTCTCCTCGTTGCAGCATTCATCACCCATCTTCACACCCATTAAGAGTGTTGGTTAACTATGCTCTCATACATTCCCTCTTTATTTCCATGGACAAAGTTCTTTGTCTCCACAGCTCCAAATGCACAACTCCCCCTTTTCCCCCCATCATTCATGATTCCCTCATCCTTCATAGACCCCTCTGCTGACATGTCCACTCATAAATATCTGAATACATTCACCTCCTCCATACTCTCTCCTCAATCTGATATCCCATCTTTCGTCACTTAATCTTTTTTGTTATCCTCATCATCTTACTCTTTCCTATATTCACTTTCAATTTTCTTCTTTTACATACCCTACCAAATTCATCCACCAACTTCTGCAGCTTCTCTTCAGAATCTCCCAAAAGCACAGTGTCATCAGCAAAAAAGCAACTGTGACAACTCCCACTTTGTATCTGAATTTTTATCTTTTAACCCCACCTCTTGCCAAGACCCTCCCCCCCCCCCCCCCCCCCCCCCCCCCCCCCCCCCCCCCCCCCCCCCCCCCCCCCCCCCCCCCCCCCCCCCCCCCCCCCCCCCCCCCCCCCCCCCCCCCCCCCCCCCCCCCTTTTTTTTTTTTTTTTTTTTTTTTTTTTTTTTTTTTTTTTTTTTTTTTTTTTTTTTTTTTTTTTTTTTTTTTTTTTTTTTTTTTTTTTTTTTTTTTTTTTTTTTTTTTTTTTTTTTTTTTTTTTTTTTTTTTTTTTTTTTTTTTCCCCAAAAGCCTTACCCCTTTCATTCTCCCACTGCCCCCAAGAACTTTCCCCACACTCCTACAAGATGTTATTTTTCCTTTCCCTATACACGAAATCTGGCTTCCTGTCTTCATCAACATTTAATAACTCCCTTTAAAATTTTTCCCATCTTCCCGGTCCTCTATCTCCATTTAATAACTCTTTACCCCTGTTTTTAACTGCAAATCCATTTGTTCCTAGCTTCCTCAACTTATTAATCTCACTCCAAAACTTTTTCTTATTTTCAAAAATTTGTTGATAAATCTCACCACTCTCTCATTTGCTCTCTTTTCCCATTATGCTTCACCACTCTCTTAACACTTTTTTTTTCTCTCCATATACTCTTCCTCCTTACATCACTTCTATTTTGTAAAAACCTCATATGCTAACTTTTTCTCCTTACTACTCTCTTTCATCATCATTTCCACCAATCGCTCTTCTTCCTCCACACCCACTTTCTGTAACCACAAACTTCTGATGAACACTCTAACACTACATTCTTATACCTACCCCATCCATTTTCGACCCCATTGCCTACACTCTCACTAGCCCATCTATCCTCCAATAGTTGTTTATATCTTACCCTAACTGCCTCCTCTTTTTAGTTTATAAACCTTCACCTGTCTCTTTCCTTTAACATATTTTCCTTGTATCCCCTCTACCTTTTTTCTCCCACTGTAGCTACAACTAAAAAGTGATCTGATAAACTGTGGCCCCTCTATTAACATGTACATCCTGAAGTCTACTTAACAGTCTTTTTATCTACCAATACGTGTCCAACAAACTACTGTCATTACGCCCTACACCCTATCTTTGTTTTTATCTTCCCCTTTTCTTTAAAATATGTATTATCTATAACTAAACCCCTTTCTATACAAAGTTCAATCAAAAAAAAAAAAAACATGTTTCTCCTACTTTAGCATTTAGGTCCCCTACCACAATTACTCTCTCACTTGGTTCAAAGTTCCTTTCATTCCGCTTAACATCTCCCAAAATCTCTCTCTCTCCCCTACAATCCTCTCTTCTCCAGGTGCATACACGCTTATTGTGACCCACTTTTCGCATCCAACCCTTTTTTTAATCCCATAATCCCTTTAATTTACATATTTATATTCCCCCTTCTCCTTCCATAACTGATCCTTCAACATTATTGCTACCTTCCTTAGCTCTAACTCTCTCAGATACTCCCGACTAATCCCATTTATTTCTCCCCCCTGAAACTCGCCTACCCCTTCAGCTTTGTTTTGCTTATGGCTGGGCAAACCCAAATCTTTTCATCATAACATCAGCAATCATCTCTTTCTTTATCATCCGCACTACATCCCGCACATTCAAACATCAGTTTATAAAGTTTATATATATATATATATATATATATATATATATATATATATATATATATATATATATATATATATATATATATATATATATATATATTATATATATATTATATATATATATATATATATATATATATATATATATATATATATATATATATATATATATATATATATATATATATATTAGATAGTTCTTGCTAATTGACCAGTTTTACCTAATCGCTGACATATATATATATATATATATATATATATATATATATATATATATATATATATATATATATATATATATATATATATATATATATAATATATATATATATATATATATATATATATATATATATATATATATATATATGTCGTGCCGATTAGGTAAAATCGTCAATTAACAGAACTCATCTAAAAT
This sequence comes from Cherax destructor, assembly GCA_009830355.1. NCBI lineage: Eukaryota > Metazoa > Arthropoda > Malacostraca > Decapoda > Parastacidae > Cherax > Cherax destructor. The sequence continues at coordinate 10,873 of WNWK01040855.1, forward strand.
TAAGTCCTTTCTAAATTTTCTCTTATACGTTTAAAGATATATATTTTTCATTTATGTTAATGTAAGATTTATAATTTTGTACCAAGAGAAACTTTGAAAACCTACCTAACCTTATTACAACAAGCGCAATTTAATTTAGCCTAACCCAACTAAATATAATTTAGATACGTTAACATTAATTTATTAATAAACAAACACAATGAAATATATTTTTTCGTTATGTTCAGAATGATTTTGGCGAAATTATTGCATACACAAATTTTCATTTGACTTATATGGCAAGGTATTTAAGAAAAATCACAAGTTTTACCTAATCGATACGACATATATATATATATATATATATATATATATATATATATATATATATATATATAAACTTTAAAACTGGGATGTTTGAATGTCGTGGATGTAGTGCGGATGATAAGAAAGAGATAATTGATGATGTTTGAATAAAATAAAATTTTGGGTGTCTTGATAAGCAAACAAAACTGAAGGGTAGGCGAGGTTTTTAGTGAAAATAAATGGGATTTAAATCAGGAATATCGAAGGATAGAAACTAAATGTGGAAGAAAAGGAATATAAAAATGTATCAAGTTATTGATTAAATAAGTTTGATCGAAAATAAGTCATTACATATTTTTATATATATATATATATATATATATATATATATATATATATATATATATATATATATATATATATATATATATATATATATAAAAATATGTATGTTTTACATATATATATATAAGGTTAGTTACGTTATTTTAGGTTAGGTTAACAGCAACGTGTGGCCGGGTACAGCTAGTCCCGGCCTAACCTAACTCCTTATATATATATATATATATATATATATATATATATATATATATATATATATATATATATATATATATATATATATATATATATATATATATATATATATATATATATATATATATATATATATATATATATATATATTTTAAATTTTTAAATTTTGTATATAGATGGGTGAAAGGCATTTTTTTCCATATCCTTCACTGGCATCCCTCCTAATGCATACACCAAAAATCCATTCAATTTATCCCTGAATTTTTCCCGGAAACACCGCCAGGATATAAACCCCCCACAAAGCATATTCTGATTCCACCCCATTCTCCATCGACCTTCACTATACAACTCCCCCCCACTCCTCCCCTGCTATTAAATGAAAAGGGCTTGACACCTTTATCACTACCGCAACTCCACCCCTTTTAAACTCCCTGAAGACCCAGTTTCATCATATTCTTCCAAACGTAAGTCTTCCATTCCCATAATTATGTTCCTGCAAAAACCCATTTTTCCATAATGTCTCAATGTCACCTCCACCGACTTCCTTTTAACCTCTGCCCCCATACCATTTACTTTAAAAGTTATACACTGGAAAACAACAATGAAGGTTCACCTCCGACCGGTGGTATGGCACTTTGGGGTTTTTCCCCCCGCCTCCTGCTCTGTTGACACATTTCCACCCTTGGCACCTTCCTTAAATTCAACCCCCCTTTTCCCTCTTTGTCACATCCGCCAAAGGTTTACATGTTTTTTTTTTGCGTTAAACATCCTCCCATCTGATGAGGCTACCGATCTCTTTTGGCATTCCCCCGACACTACCATGCCTTTCCAGAATCTTCAACCCTTTCCAGACATATTGGGGCCTTCCTGTACCCCCCCCCCTTCTCTATTTTCGTGCTCCACCAAAGCTATCGCAAGGTGTTTGAATGTCCCTGCACTGCCCCCCACATCCCCACTCCTTTACCTTGTAGATGGCTCCCGCCCCAATGTAGATCTTTCCGTCCCCTTCCGACTTGCTTGTGTGATTCATACCCTCCTCAAATATTGCTGCCCTCTCTTCGGACAATTCGCTGCCACATGTTTGAAAGCTTCACATGTACGGCATTTTCCCTTGACCTCATACATTACATAACCTGGGTCCGAATCAGGCATAACTATGTATGATGGTTGGCGCCCCAATGGACATCTTCAATGAATAAAATCCCCCCATGAGCCCTTCGAATGGGGCCCCTCATACCACTTTCCCACATTACCATATAAAACCCCTATTCTTTGAAGACTGTCATTACATCCACTTTTGGGTCCACCTCAAACGGTAGTTTCTCACCCTTTTCATGTATTGGGCGAGGCGTTTCCCCATCCTCACCTCCATACTTGAGTTAACGATACTTGATCTTGATACTTGTCGACCAACCTTTTATACTCCCCGAGTTGATGATTATTCCCAATCTGGCAATTCAAAATTTTGAGCCACAAACAGGGGCACCATGTCATCTTTAGATATCCTTCAAAAGACTGAGGATGGGTGCAACACGCCCGTCTACCGGTGCTGCCAGTTGGTGAAAATAAAGTTGTGTCTGGGTGCCACCAGAGCAGAGCTCCAACATACACCCAGTATGGTTGCTGGACGGGGAATGCATGATTACGTCAGACTACCCAGTTCAGTCGCATACCCACGACGGTAACAACTGGAGCAAACGCAGATATTTGACCCACCGATGACACACACAGTTACGGTACCCCATCTCCCATCTAGCGAATAACCTTACCTTCAATTCCTACTTCCCATCACTATTATTACATGGAATGGGCTTAACTCCCTAATACAAATCACCAAACCAACTTTCAATCTTGAAATTCATTCCATACACACTATAACCATCCACCCACAATTTATCAACCTCACAAAAATTGTGTTCCTGTGAACACCACATCAGCACCACACCAGCGCAAATAACCTTCAACAGCATGTCTTTTATCGTTATCACACATTCCATTAGCATTTAGAGTTACGCACTTGAAGGAGGTTGTGTACAGGCCTCTTCATACACATTCAACACCTACCAATACTTTCGCATATAACATATCACTCGTCTCTGCACTATGACAGTTACTGACTCGATTCACCAATACGAGGATATAATATACACTAAATGTCCTGTCCTGGGATTTCAACCCATTGTTTCTTGCTGGGTCTTTGACCTGGGGTGACGATATCGTCACTCCTGCCGATACGGCACATTCCTCTTTCGTGACGTACTTTCCACTATGAGACTCGTCGTGGGTGATGCCACCTCAGCATGAACGCTCACTGGCACCTCCTAAGACAGCTACAGGTGTACCAACATCGTTGATGTCTGGAGTCCGGCGGACCCTTCTTAGTTATGTCGGAGATGCTAGTCTCTCTGCAATCGTTGTAGGAGATGCATCAAGGCATATGTCATACATGAAAGGCCACTTCGTCTCCGTCCAGAGTGAGCGTCACTTTGATTGCTGAGCATTGAACTGCATCTGCCACTTTTCTGACCACGAATTACCAGTTTGTCTAAATCTTCCTGAGTTCTATGACATCTATGTTTGAATCAATTATCCTACCTATCTTCGTGTCGTCGGCCGAATTTGCTCATATCCACTAGTAATTTCCCTCGTCAAGGTCATTGATATATATTATAAATAACAATGGGCCTAAAGACTGATCCTGTGGAACTCCACTTGTTACAAGTCCCCATTCGGATTTAATCCCATTTATACACTCTCTGCTTCCTATTGGTGAGCTATGACTCGATCCATGACAGCACTTTTCCCCCAATGCCATGAGCTGCCACTTTCTTTAACAGTCTCTGATGCGGTACTCTATCAAAAAACACTAAAGTCTAAATAAAGCAATATCGAATTCTTTGTCATGATCCAACATTTCAAGCTTTAGTGAAGAAGGGTAATAAATTAGATAGGCAGGAACGGCTCCTCATTGAATCCATGCTGAGTCTCATTAATCAATTTATGGTTATCTAGATGGCTATAATAATATCAGCTATAATTGACTCTAGTAATTTGCCTACAATTGAGGTCAGGCTTATTGGGCGGTAATTTGACGGTAGTGACTTGTCCTGCTTTAAAAATATGCTTTAAAAAATAGGAATTACATTAGCCATCTTCCACATATCGGACACTACACCTGTTTAGGAGATAAATTAAAATGTTAAATATTGGTTCACAGAGTTCCATTTGCATTCCTTAAGAACCCTTGCAAAATCTCATCAGGACCCGGCGATTTATTTTGTTTCAGTCTGTCTAGTTGTTTCACTGCTCCATTTCGCTAGTGACTGTGATATTACATAACTTATCTTCCTCTGGGCCTCTGTAAAAATTAATTACTGGGATATTATTAGTGTCTTCTTGTGTGAAAACCGAGAGAAAATAATTATTAAAAATAGAGCACATATCATTCTCCTTGTCAGTAAGATGCCCAGAGTTATTTTAAGGTGACCTATCTTATCCTAACTTTTGTTCTATAAACCTGGAAAAAACTTTTTTTGGGTTAGTTTTGAATCCCTAGCAACTTTAATTTCATAGTCCCGTTTAGCTTTTCTTATTCCCTTTTTAACGTCTCTCTTAATGTCAGTATACTGATTTATAAGATGACCCTCACCTCTTTTTATGCGCCTATAAATTCCTTTCTTCTGCCCTAAAGATATTTGAGCCTATTATTCATCCATTTTGGGTCATTTCTACTTGATCTAATTTCTTTATACGGGATAAATGTTCTTTGGGCAGCCTGTATAGTGTTAAGAAAACTGTCCATATTGATACTTCTCTTCGTCACCCCAGTCCACAGTTGATAAGTGTTCTCTAAGTCCATTATAATCTGCTAAGCGAAAATCTGGGACCGTTACTGAATTATCCCTACTATCATACATCCCATTCCAGTACCCAAAGGAGTAATTGACTTGTGGTCGCTTGAGCCGAGTTCCTCTGTAATTTCTAAATTATTAACAAGGGTTTCCTTGCTTGCCAGAACCAAGTCAAGTAGGTTATTTCCCCTTGTAAGTTCTGTTCTAAACTGCTTCCAAAAAGCAATCTGAACTACTTCTAAAAGTCGTTAGATTCTAAATTCCCTGTCAAGAAATTCCAATCAATCTGACTAAAGTTAAAGTTCCCTAGAATTACTACGTTATCGTGCCTTGTGGCCTTAACAATTTCATCCCAAAGTAGTCTCCCTTGTTCCCTATCTAAGTTTGGAGGACGGTAAATCACGCCTAAAATCAATTTTTCACGCACCCCTCTGAAAATTCTATCCAGACAGACTCTGTATGTGGGTTTTCGAAGACTTTATACCCGTTTTTATGCAACAAATTAAATGATCACGGACATAGAGTGCCACCCCACCCCTTCCCGATACTTCTGTCTACTTGGAACAATTTAAAACCCTGAATGTGACATTCGGCAGGCAAGTCCCCGATTTTCATATTAAACCATGTCTCAGTTATTGCAAAAACATCAATATTACCCGTACTTGCAACTAATCTCCAGCTCGTCCATCTTGAAGTTCTAGCACTACGACTATTGGTGTAATATATATTTAGAGACCCTCCTTTCTCTTTACCCTTCCTGCTCATTTCTGTTTTCCACTATACTATTACTGTCCTTGTCATCTCTAATTGTCCTTGCTTTCACTATCCACCTTATTCTGTATATTACTAGTTCTCCTAGAACTTATAATATTACTACACTGGGACTTCACTGTTTTCCCCCAAAACCCATACATAAGAACATAAGAAAGGAGAACACTGCAACAGGCCTACTGGCCCATGCCCAGCAGGTCCATATCAAAACCAACCCACCAACAAAAATATTTGTGCAACCCATCGCCATCCAAGCAAGAAGCCCCGACAACACCCCCCAACAACTGTGCAAGTCCCGTTCAAATCCAACCCCTCTCACTCACAAGAACACAGAATAAGGAACACTGCATCAAGCCAACTGATCCACACTAGGCAAAACCCAAAACCAATCCCACAAACAAAAACTCCCTATCAACCCACCTACTCCATCCATGGAATATGCTTTGATA
>WNWK01040856.1:0-16764 GCA_009830355.1 Cherax destructor
TACGGGCGTCGAAACCTAAGAACAGCATTCCGACATCTTAATGAAAAATCGTTCAAGCCCTGTACACGTGTACGTTAGGCCCATAAAATATGCCGCACCAGTTTGGAACCCACATCTGCCAAGCACAAAAGGGCTGAAAGTGCAAGGTTTGAACGACTAGTCGGGCTAAGGTTATGTCCTCGAGGAGGTTGAAATGACCTGACGACACGGGTGGACAGGAGAAAGGGGGACATAAAACAATATAAGATCTGAGAGGAATTGACAAGGTGGACAGAGACAGAATTTCCCCAAGATGGGACACAGCAACAAGGGGAAAATTGGGAGTTAAAGCTCAGATGAATCACAGGGATGTTGGGTATTTCTTCAGCAAGTGGTCGGAAGGGGAAAAGTTTGGGGAAGCGATGGTGGGGGCAAGTTTTTCTGTTAAGGGGGTTATAAAAGGCCGGGGAGGTAATGGGAGTAAAGGGGCGGGGCCGGAGTATGCTCCCCCCTGCAACCCCCTTGGGTAAAGTACAACGGGGGTAGTACACACTCCCCGGGGGAAAGGAATCATGGAAGGCGGGAACGCTTCAAGGGAAAAGCAAAACACCTCAGGGGATGCAAGGGAGACACAGTGGGAGGATAAAAGGGAATCAGTTTTTGTCTATGGGCTCCAGGAAGTAAAGGGAAAAAACATGATGAAAAGCAAAAAAAAAGCGATTGAAGGATCATAAGACAACGGCGAGGACGACGTAGGGTGACAATTTTTGGAGAATTGGGTGGTTTGAAAGGGGAAGAAAACCCCTTCAAAAGTAATCTTCAAGGCGAATCAGCTCAAACCAAATCCCCGGTGAAAGCTGACGAGGACAAACTGGAGTACTGGAGGTGTCCCCCTCGATCGAAGAATCTGAAAAATTAAATTCAAATATTACTGCCCGGGGGCATGGTTATCAAACAGATAGAATCCCGGGTCCCTTTTGGGAAGCCCCGGGCCGGATGTAGGGGGAACACAACAACAAACAGATAGATAAACTGAAGCAAAAAAGCCCCGGGGGCCCGACGAGTTTTTTTCCCATGGTCTTTAAGAATGAAAGAGGGAACCCCAAACCATTAACGAATTGTTTAATACCCCATCTAACTGGTGTTGTCCCAGGATGTGGAAGATGCTAATGTAGTTCCTATTTAAATCAGGGATAATCAATTCCTCAAATTAGCCCCAAAAGCCCCCGTAGGAAATTATTAGAATCAATTATAGCTGTTTTTTAAAGTCCCCTTAAAGAACATAATTTGTTTGAACCCAACATGGGTTTACAAAAGGGTCTTTCCCTCCTGAAAATTTTATGACGTTTTTAATAAAACATTTTAGGAGTAACAGTGATAAAAAGTATGATATAGTTACTTGGTTTCAGAAAGGGCCCTTCATAAGTACCTCACAAAGACTCTTAAAAAAGGTGGCAGCTCATGGTATAGGGGAAAAGTTCTAACATGGATAGGGCATGACTTACCAAAAAAGCGAATTTTCCATTAATGGGGTCAAATCTGATATATAGTAGGTTGGTAGACAGCAACCACCGGGGGTAACCGTCCTGCCGGTGACTGTGAAACAGAAACCAAACTGTTTTATGATGGTAGGATTGCTGGTGTCTTTTTCTGTCTCATAAACACGCTGGATAACAGGTATATCTGCTACTTCTACTTACACTTTAGGTCACACTACACTGGCATACACATGCATATATATACATACACATCTAGGTTTTTCTTCTTTTCTTAATAGCTCTTGTTCCTTTTATTTTCTCTATTGTCCATGGGAAGTGGAAAGAATCTTTCCTCTAAGCCATGCGTGTCGTATGAGGCGACTAAGATGCCGGGAGCAATGGGCTAGTAACCCCTTCTCCTGTACAAATCTACTAAAAACGAAAAGACTTTATAAAATTGGGTTGTCTGAATGTGCGTGGATGTAGTGCGGATGATAAAAAAGATGATTGCCGATTTATGAATGAAAAGAAGTTGGATGTCCTGGCCCTAAAGCGAACAGCTGAGGGGGTAGGCGAGTTTCAGTGGGGAGAAATAAATGGGATTAAGTCAGGGTATCTGAGAGAGTTAGAGCTAAGGAAGGGGTAGCAATAATGTTGAGGATCAGTTATGGAAGGAAAAGAGGGAATATAAATGTGTAAATTCAAGGTTATGTGGATTAAAATAAGGGTCGGATGCGAAAAGTGGGTCATAATAAGCGTGTATGCACCTGGAGAAGAGAGGAGTGTAGAGGAGAAGAGATTTTGGAGATGTTAAGAATGTATAGGAACTTTTGAACCAAATGAGAGAGTATTGTGGTAGGGACCTAAATGCTAAAGTGGGAAACATGCAGAGAGGGTGTAGTAGGTAAGTTTGGGTGCCAGGTGTAAATGATAATGGAGCCCTTTGATTGAACTTTATAGAAAGGGGTTTAGTTATAGGTAATACATATTTTAAGAAAAAGAGGATAAATAAGTATACAAGATATGATGTAGGGCGAATGACAGTAGTTTGTTGGACTATGTATTGATAGATAAAAGACTGTTGAGTGACTTCAGGATGTACATGTTTATGGGGCTACAGATATATCAGATCACTTTTTAGTTATAGCTACAGTGGGAGTAAAAGGTAGATGGGATACAAGGAAAATAGAATCAGTAAGTAAAAAGAGGTGAAAGGTTTATAAACTAAAAAGAGGAGGCAGTTAGGGTAAGATATAAACAACTATTGGAGGATAGATGGCTAAGTAGAGTGTAGCAATGGGGTCGAAAATGTATGGGGTAGATTTAAAAATGTAGTGTTAGAGTGTTCAGCAGAAGTTTGTGGTTACAGGCGAGTGGGTGCGGAGGAAGAGGAGCGATTGGTGGAATGATGATGTAAAAAGTAGTAAGGGAGAAAAAGTTAATGAGAGGTTTTACAAAGTAGAAGTGATGCAAGAGGGAAGAGTATATGGAGAAAAAAGAGGTTAAAAGAGTGGTGAAGCAATGTAAAAAGAGCAGATGAAGTGGGTGAGATGTTATCAGCAAATTTTGTTGAAAATAAGAAAAGTTTTGGAATGAGATTAATAAGTTGAGGAAGCCTAGAGAACAAATGGATTTGACAGTTAAAAATAGGAAGGAGGTTATTAAATGGAGTTAGAAGGTATCGGGAAGATGGAGAGAATATTTTGAGGATTTGTTAAATGTTGATGAAGACAGGGAAGCTGTGATTTCTGTGTAGGGCAGGAGGAATAACATCTTGTAGGAGTGTGGAAGAGCCAGTTGTGGGTGTAGGGAAGTTCGTGAGGCAGTGGGTAGATGAAGGGGGTAAGGCAGCTGGGATTGATGGGATAAAGATAGAAATGTTAAAAGCAGGTGGGGATATAATTTTGGAGTGGTTGGTGCTATTATTTAATAAATGTATGGAAGAGGGTAAGGTACCTAGGGATTGGCAGAGAGCGTTATTGTTCCTTTGTATAAAGGCAAAAGGGGACAAAAGAGTGCAAAATTATAGGGAATAAGTCTGTTGAGTGTACCTGGTAAAGTGTATGGTAGAGTTATTATTGAAAGAATTAAAGTAAAACAGAAAGCAGGATAGCAGATGAACAAGGGGGCTTTAGGATAGGTAGAGGGGTTATGAGCCAAGTGTTTACAGTGAAACATATAGGTGAACAGTATTTGGATAAGGGTAAAATGTTTTTGTGGCATTTATGGATTTGAAAAGGCGTATGATAGGGTAGATAGGGGGCAATGTGGCAGATGTTGCAGGTGTATGGAATAGGAGGAAGGTTACTGAAAGCAGTGAAAGTTTTTATGAGGATAGTGAGGCTCAGGTTAGAGTGTGTAGGGGGAAGGGACTATTTCCCAGTAAAAGTGGCCTTAGACAAGGATGTGTGATGTCACCGTGGTTGTTAAATATATTTATAGATGGGGTTGTAAGAAGTGAATGCGAGGGTCTTGGCAAGAGGTGTTGGGCTAAAAGATAAAGAAGCAAATACAAAGTGGGAGTTGTCACAGTTGCTTTGCTGATGACACTGTCTTTGGGAGATTCTGAAGAGAAGCTGCAGAGGTTGGTGGATGAATTTGGTAGGGTGTGTAAAAAGAAAATTGAAAGTGAATATAGGAAAGAGTAAGGTGATGAGGATAACAAAAAGAATAGGTGACGAAAGATTGGATATCAGATTGGAGGGAGAGAAGTATGGAGGAGGTGAATGTATTCAGATATTTGGGAGTGGACATGTCAGCGGATGGGTCTATGAAGGATGAGGTGAATCATAGAATTGATGAGGGAAAAGGGTGAGTGGAACACTTGAGTCTGTGGAGACAAAGAACCTTGTCCATGGAAGTAAAGAGGAATGTGAGATATAGTTATACCAACGCTCTTATATGGGTGTGAAAGCATGGGTGATGAATGTTGCAACGAGGAGAAGGCTGGAGGCAGTGGAGATGTCATGTCTGAGGTCAATGTGTGGTGTGAATATAATGCAGAGAATTCGGGTTTGGAAATTGGAGGAGGTGCGGGATTACCAAAACGATTGTCAGAGAGCTGAGGAGGGTTGTTGAGTGGTTTGGACATGTAGAGAGAATGGAACGAGACAGAGTGACTTCGGGGTGTATAAATCTGTAGTGGAGGAAGGCGGGGTAGGGGTCGGCCTAGGAAAGGTTGGAGGGAGGGGTAAAGGAAGTTTTGTGTGCGAGGGCTTGGATTTCCAGCAAGCATGTGTGAGCGTATTTGATAGGAGTGAATGGAGGCATATGGTTTTAATACTTGACGTGCTGTTGGAGTGTGAGCAAGTAACATTTATGAAGGATTCAGGAAACCGGCAGGCCGGACTTGAGTTCTGGAGATGGGAAGTACAGTGCCGGCACTCTGAAGGAGGTGTAAATGTTGCAGTTTTATAACTGTAGTGTAAAGCACCCTTCTGGCAAGACAGTGATGGAGTGAATGATGATGAAAGTTTTTCTTTTTCGGGCCACCCTGCCTTGGTGGGAATCGGCCGATGTGTTAATAAAAAAAAAAAAAAATCTGAATGGGGATTAGTCACTAGTGGCGTTCCACAAGGATCAGTTTTAGGCCCAATGTTGTTCATAATTTACATAAATGACCTTGATGAAGGAATTGCAAGTGACATGCGTAAATTTGCTGATGATACAAAAATAATTCATTCTGAGGAGGATACCAGTGAACTCCAGGAGGATTTGGACAAATTAATGTCTTGGTCTTAAAAGTGGCAGATGAAGTTCAATGTGGACAAGTGTAAGGTGCTAGTCGTTGGTAATGAAAATATCCCTCGAATTTATAAACTAGGTGAGTAGAGCTTGATCATACAGGATGTGAAAAGACTTGGGAGTCATGGTAAGCAGAAATCTAAAGCCAAGACAACAGTGCCTAAGTGTGCGCAATAAGGCTAACAGATTACTAGGATTTATTTCAAGAAGTATAAACAACAGAAGTCCAAAGTTATTTTACAGCTCTATACATCACTAGTGAGACTCATTTGGATTATGCAGCTCAGTTTTGGTCTCCTTACTACAGAATGGATATAGATTCGTTGGAGAACTTACAGAGAAGAATGACTAAAATGATTTACAGTATAAGAAATCTCCCGTATGAAGATACACTTAGAGCGTTGAATCTCCACTCTCTGGAGAACGTAGAATGAGGAGATATCATCGAGGTGTACAAGTGGATGATGGGCATAAACAAAGGAGATATTAATAAAATACTGAGGATATCGAACCAAGTAAGAACCAGAAATAATGGTTTAAATTGGATAAATTTAGATTTAGAAAGGACATAGGCAAGTACTGGTTTTCGAACAGAGTTGTAGATGCGTGGAACAATCTTCCAGTAGGGTGATAGAGGCTAGGACAATGGGTGGCTTGAAAAAGATTGGACAAATATATGTGTGGGAGGGGCTGGGTTTGATTAGTGTCGTGAGTACGGGAGTAAATTCTTAGGTAGTGGTGGTTTTGATAAGGACCTGCGTTGTATGGGCCAGTAGGCCTTCTGCAGTGTTCCTCCATCCTTATGTTCTTATGAGACAGAACACAACAGGAAAGGAGGATACTGAAAGAGAGAAGTACAAAAGACGAAGAGGCAATGATGAAGATGAGCAGAACCCAGACACCGGTGGAAGAGCGAACTCACCCGCGAAACACCCGCAGAAGGACTCCAACTATGACAACCCCATTGCAACTGAACATTCCAAATCATATCCAACACAATGTTCCTTCCGGCCCCACCCCCCACATCACAAACCCCCTTTGGGCACCCTGCCCCCACCCCTCTTATCACAAACCCCAACCCCACCACAAACCCTCATAGGCCCCGCCAGTACCCTCCCCAACCCCAATATTCTCCTATGACCACGATTTTAGAAAAAAGTTGAAGCTTTGGTACACTAACGTGCATGGAATAACGAATAAATATGAGGATGGCATGAAAGAATCAATGAGAATTCCCCAGACATCATAGCAATCACAGAAACAAAACTCACCATGTCAATAACAGACGTAATCTTCCCACCGGGATATCAGGTCCTGAGGAAAGAGAAGGAGCAGAGGAAAGGAGGGGTTGCACTTTATAAAAAACAGATGGGGATTTGAGGTAATGGAAGGCATGGACGAGATTGGAGAAAGAGATGACATAGTAGGTACAATTCAGTCTGGGAAACATAAGGCAGTCATAGCAGTGATGTATAACCTACCACAGAACTGCAGGAGGCAAGAGAGGAATATGAAGAGAGCAAAAGAGCGATGGAGGACACACTAACCGAGGTGGCAAGAAGAGCTCACTTGAGCAAAGCAAAGTTACTGGTTATGGGCGATTTCAACCACAGGGAGATCGAGTGGGAAAATCTGGAGCCACATGGGGGTCCCGTAACATGGAGAGCAAAGATGATGGATGTGGTACTGGAAAACCTCATGCATCAACACGTCAGGGACACTACCAGAGAGAGAGGGGAGGATGAATCAGCAAGACTGGACTTCGTGTTCATCCTGAGCAGTTCAGACATTGAGGACATCACATATGAGAGGCCACTTGGAGATAGAGATCACGTGGTTCTGAGCTTTAAATACATAGTAGAGCAACAAGTGGAGAGGGTAACAGGAATTGAATGGGAAAAGCCAAACTATAAAAGGGGGACTACACAGGTATGAGGAACTTCCTGTAGGAGGTTCAGTGGGACAGAGAATTGGTAGGAAAGTCAGTAAACGAAATGATGGAATACGTAAAAACAAAATGCAACTAGGCAGAGGAAGGTTTGTTCCCAAGGGTACCAGAATTAATGGGAAGACTAGAACGAGCCCTTGGTTTACCTGAAGGTGTAGGAGGCAAAACTAAGTGCACTAGAGAATGGAAAAAGTACAGAGGGAAAGGACCCAGGAAAATGAGATTAGTCGAAGAGCCAGAAACGAGTATACACAGATAAGAAGGGAGGTCAAGCGACAGTACGAAAACAACATAGCATTGAAAGTCAAGTCTGACCCGAAACTGCTGTATAGCCACATTAGGAGGAAGACTACAGTCAAAGACCAGGTGATCAAGCTGAGGAAAGTAGGTGGGGAACTCACAAGAAACGATCATGAGTTATGTGAGGAGCTCAACACGAGATTTATGGAAGTATTTACAGTGGAGACAGGAAGGACTCTGGAAAGACAGAACAGAGCGGGACACCAGCAAGGAATATACCAACAAGTGTTGGATGACATACACACAACTGAGGAGGAGGTGAAGAAGCTGCTAAGTGACCTTGATACCTCAAAGGCGATGGGACCAGACAACATCTCTCCGTGGTTCCTTAGAGAGGGAGCAGAGATGTTGTGTGTGCCCCTAAGCACGATCTTCAACACACCACTCGAAACTGGGCAACTACCTAAGGTATGGAAGACGGAAAATGTAGTTCCCATTTATAAGAAAGGAGACAGAAACGAGGCACTAAACTATAGATCAGTGTCACTGACGTGTATAGTGTGCAAAGTCATGGAGAAGATTATCAGTAAGAGAGTGGTGGAGCACTTGGAAGGGAACAAGATTATAAATGACAACCAGCACGGATTCTTGGAAGGCAAATAATGTGTCACAAACAGAAGTAAGACACGAGAGGTAGGGGTGGGTTTGCTGCATTTTCTTGCACTGCAAGAAGGCCTTCGACACAGTTCCTCACAAGAGTTTAGGTGCAGAAGCTAGAGGATCAGGCATGTATAACAGGAAGGGCACTGCAATGGATCAGAGAATATCTAATAGGAGGCAACAACGAGTCATGGTACGTGATGAGGTATCACAGTGGGCGCCTGTGACGAGCAGGGTCCCACAGAGGTCAGTCCTAGGACCAGTGCTATTTTTGGTATATGTGAAAATAATGATGGAAGGGATAGACTCAGAAGTGTCCTGTTCGCAGATGATGTGAAGTTAAAGAGGGAATTAAATCAAATGAGGATCAGGCAGAACTACAAAGAGACCTGGACATGCTGGACACGTGGTCCAGCAACTGGCTACTCGAGTTTAACCCCGCGAAATGCAAAGTCTGAAGATCGGGAAAGGCAAAGAAGACCGCAGACAGAGTATAGGCTAGGTGGTCAAAGACTGCAAACCTCACTCAAGGAAAAGATCTTGGGGTGAGTATAACACCGAGTACGTCTCCGGAAGCACACGTCAACCAGATAACTGCTGCAGTATATGGGCGCCTGGCAAACCTGAGAATAGCGTTCCGATACCTCAGTAAGGAATCGTTCAAGACACTGTCCACTGTTAACGTCGGATACTGGAGTATGCAGCACCAGTTTGGAACCCACTCCCTGGTCAAGCACGTCAATAAATTAGAGGCTGTTCCAGAGCTAAGGTGAATGTCCTACGAAGAAGGTTAAGGAAATCCCTGACGACACTGGAGGACAGGGTTAGAAGAATGTAACGACATACAAAATACTGCAGGAATAGATAAGGTGGACAGAGACAAGATGTTCCAGAGATGGGACACAGAAACAAGGGTCCTGGTGGAAGCTGAAGACTCAGATGAGTCAATGGGATGTTAGGAAGTATTTCTTCAGTCACAGAATTGTCAGGAAGTGGAATAGTCTGCCAAGTGACGTAGTGGAGGCAGGAACCATACATAGCTTTAAGACGAAGTATGAAAAAGCACATGGAGCGGGGAGAGAGGGACCTAGTAGCGATCAGTGAAGAGGCGGGGCCAGAAGCTGAGTCTCGGCCCTGCAACCACAAATAGACGAGTACTGGGTTTCTGACACAACATCACCTGTCCTGACCCTATTATACAGCTATCTCCTCTACCTCCATCACATTCTCAACACACTCTCTCCCAACCTCTTGTAAAATCCTTAACCCAGCATCTTCAAACCGCACCAGTGCTTCTGGACTCTCCCACTATATTCTCCGCACCTCCAAAAACTCATTTCCGCTCTTCTGATCTAAACAATGCTTGTCTTGCTTCTGGGTATTGCCCTCCCTATTCAAAACTTCTATTGTCACACTTTCCCCAAACTCAATAAGGACCCAACTGACCCGGAACTATAAACCTATCAGTCTGCTAGAAACCCTCGGAAAAACCTTTGAACGACTGATAAACAATAGACTGAGGACTCACTAGAGACTAACCACCTCCTGACTGACCGACAATTTGGCTTCCGCCAGCCCCGCTCGACCAAAGCAACTCTCAATTTCATTCTGAACTACATTCTAATCAGCAAGGCCCAAGGATGTAAAAGCAGCCATGGTTGCTAGGACGTGGAAAAGCCTTCGACACAGTCTGACATTCGGGACAGGTACAAGCTATGTAAGCTTTTGACCTTCCTCCGAATGTCAGAAAGTTACTAGGCAACTTAGTTGATGGTCGTACGATGCAATTAAGTTCAAAAACTGTCTCTGAGATTCCTTCACCTTCATGCAGGAGTGCCCCAAGGCTCCTCTCTTCCCTACTCTATACATCCTTTACATGAACGACATTCCTGACCCGCACATCACAACTCACCGCACATGAACAATGCAGATATCTATCACTCAGAACACAACGCGAGGTAGACAGGATCAGTGCCTGAGAGATCCATTGGCGCATTAAAACTAATGCCAATAAATCTAAGATTACATACTTCTTCCCAAAAGAACGTACAGCACTACCTGTCGAACTCAGAACCACCACTACAAAAACACCCATCCCACGAACACGCAACACCACCGTCCTAGGGTTAACCTGGACTCCAGTCTTAGATTACACACTCACATAAACGCCAAAAGAGCTATGCCCAGTACTGCCCTTGGGCGACTATACCAGCTCATGGCTCTCACCCTCACAATAAAATACACCTGCATAAGGCCTTCATAAGGCCACTTAATAGATATACACCTCTTGCTCTTTCGCTTGCTGCAAAGACCAATGTCCTGAAACTGCAGCGTATTGTGGCCAGGATTTTCATTTTCTGAATCCTTGATAGTTGTCATTTATAAAACTTGTTAAATTCTAGGTGCTCCACCACTCTCCTCCTGATAATCTCCATGACTTTGCATACTGTAGTTTAGTACCTCGTGTATGTCTTCTTTCTTGAAAATGGGGACTACATTTGCCGTCTTTCATACCTCAAGTAGGTGTAGTTGCCCGTCTTAATGAATGCGTTGAAAATTTTGTTAGTGGCAACACAGCATCTGCTCCTCTCTAAGGACCCACGGGAGATGTGACCTGGTCCCCACCTTTAGAGTATCAAGTTCACTCAGCAGTTTCTTCACCTCCTCATCGGTTGTGTGTATTTCATCCAACACTTGTTGGTATATCCCTTGTTGGCGTACCCCCTATTCTGATTTTTGGAGTCCTTTCTGTCTCCTCTTTAAATACTTCCTGAAATCTCTTGTTGAGCTCCTCACATACTTCTTCGTCGTTTCTTGTGAGTTAACGAACTTCCTTCCTCAACCTCATTACCTTGTCCTTGACTGTTGTCTTCCTTCTGATGTGGCTATACAACAGCTTCAATCAGGCTTGGCTTTCGATGCTATGTCATTTTCGTATTGTTACTGAGCCTCTCTTCTTATCTCTGTATACTCGTTTCTGGCTCTTCGACTAATCTCTTTATTTTCCTGGGTCCTTTTCTTCTGTTTTTCCACTTTGTAGCGGCTTAGTTTTTGCTTTCTACACCTTTGGGTAAACCAAGGGCTCGTTCTGGTCGTACCATTATTTCTGTTGCCCTTGGAAACAAACCTCTCCTCTGCCTCCTTGCATTTTGTTGCCGCGTAGTCCATCATTTCCTTTACTGAATTTTCTACCAATTCTCATTCCCCTGAACCTCCTGCAGGAAGTTCCTCATGCCTGTGTAGTCCCTCTTTTTGCAGTTTGGCCTTTCTCATCCTACTCCTGTTACCCTCTCTACTTGTAACTCTACCATGTATTCAAGCTCAGAACCACGTGATCATTAGCTCCGGGAGCCTTTCATATGTAATGTCCCCGATGCTCGAGCTACTCAGAGTGAATCCGAGGTCCAGTCTTGCTGGTTCATCCTCACTTGTGTAAGTGTGTACCTCACCTATATGTGGTTGCAGGCGTCAGTCATAGCTAATAGCCCAACCTCTTCACTAATCGATACTAGGTCACTCTTTCCCCGCTCTAGAGACTTATCATATCTGTTCTTAAAGCTGTGTATGAAACTTGCCTCCACTAATTTACCCTACAGATTATTCCACTTCTGGCAACTCTAAGGGTAACTAAATAATTCTTAACATCCCTATGTCAAATCTGGGTTTTCAATTTCCAACTGTGGCTTGTTCTTGTGTCCCAATTCCTCTCAGTATTTTATACTTGTTATCATGTTTCCTCTATCCTTCTTATCCTCTACTGTCATAAAGGTTGAGTTCCTTAACCTCTCCCTGTAAACATACCCTCCAGTTCCGAGACTAGTCTTGTTGCAAACTTTTCCTTTCTCCAGTTTCTTGACGTATTTCACTAGGTGTGGGTTCAAGACTGTTGCTGCATACTCAGTATGGGCTAACGTACACGATGTACAGTGTGTGTTTGTGTGTGTGCGTGTGTGTACTCACCTATTTGTACTTACCTGTTTGTGGTTGCAGGGGTCGATTCATAGCTCCTGGCCCCGCCTCTTCACTGATTGCTACTAGATCCTCTCTCCCCTGCTCCATGAGCTTTCAAACCTCGTCTTAAAACTATGTATGGTTCCTGCCTCAACTACGTCACTTTCTAGGCTATTCCACTTCCTGACAACTCTATGACTGAAGAAATACTTCCTAACATCCCTTTGACTCATAGGAGTCTTCAACTTCCAACTGTGACCCCATGTTTCTGTGTCCCCTCTCTGGAACATCTTGTCTCTGTCCACCTTATCTATTCCTCGCAGTATTTTATATGTCGTTATCATGTCTCCCCTAACCTCCTGTCCTCTAGTGTCGTCAGGCCGATTTCCCTTAACCTTTCTTCGTAGGACAATCCTCTTAGCTCTAGGACTAGTCTTGTTGCAAACCTTTGTTTTTTCTCTAATTTCCTGACGTGTTGACAGGTGTGGGTTCCAAACTGGTGCTGCATACTCCATATGGGCCTGACGTATATGGTGTACAGAGTCTTGAACGATTCCTTAGTGAGGATTGGAACGCTATTCTTAGGTTTGCCAGCCGCCCGTATGCTGCAGTAGTTATCTGATTGATGTGTGCCTTAGGAGAGGTGCTCGTTATACTCACCCCGAGATCTTTTTCCTTGAGTGGGTTTGCAGTCTTTGGCCACCTAGATTATACTCTGTCTGCAGTCTTCTTTGCCCCTTCCCCGATCTTCATGACTTTCATTTGGCAGGGTAAAATTCAGGAGCAATTTACTGGACCAGGCTTGTAGCCTGTCTAGGTCCCTTTGTAGTCCTACCTGATCCTCAACTGATTTAATTCTTCTCATTAACTTCACATCATCTGCAAACAGGGACACTTCTGGTCTATCCCTTCCGTTATTCATTCACATATACCAAAAACAGTACAGGTCCTAGGACTGACCCTTGTGGAACCCACTCGTCACAGGTGCCCACTCTGACACCTCGTCACTGTACCATGACTCGTTGTTGCCTCTCTGATCCATTCCAAGTGCCTTTCCTGTTACGTCTGCCTGATCCTCTAGCTTTTGCATTAACCTCTTGTGAGGAACTGTGTGAACGCCTTCTTGCAGTCAAAAAAAATGCAGTCTATCCACCCTCTCTCTCGTGTCTTACTTCTGTTACCTTGTCATAAAACTCCAGTAGGTTTATGTCGGGATTTTCCTTCCCTGAAACCGTGCTGGTTGTCGTTTATAAGCTTTTGTCTTTCTAGGTGCTCCACCATCTCCTCCTTGATCTTCTCCATGACTTTGCATAACATACACGTCAGTGACACAGGTCTGTAGTTTAATGCTTCTTGTCTGTCTCCTTTCTTAAAATTGGGACTACATTTGCCATCTTCCACACCTCAGGTAGTTGCCCAGTTTCAATGTAAGTGTTGAAGATTTTTGTTAGTGGCACCATACATCTCTGCTCCCTCTCTAAGGACCCATGGAGAAATGTTGTCAGGTCCCACTGCTGAGTATCAGTTCACATAACAAGCTTCTTACCTTCTCCTTGGTTGTGTATTTCATCCAGCACTTGTTGGTATACCTCCTATTCTGATTACTGGAGTCCTTCCTGTCTCTTCTGTAAATACTTCTTTAAATCTCATGTTGAGCTCCTCCACATACCTCTTGGTCGTTTCTTGTGAACTCCCCACCTTCCTTCCTCAGCCTGATTACCTGGTCCTTGACTGTTGTTTTCCTCCTGATGGGGCTGTACAACAGCTTTGGGTCGAACTTCACTTTTGATGCTATATCATTCTCGTATTGTCCGACCTCCTTCTTACCTATGCATATTCGTTTCTGGCTCTTCGGCTAATTTCTTTATTTTCCTGGGTCCTTTGTCTTCTGTACTTTTCCATTCTCTAGTGCACTTAGTTTTGCCTCCCTACCTTTGGGTGAACCAAGGACTCGTTCTTGTCTTCTCGTTACTTCTGTTTCCCTTGGGGACAAACCTCTCCTCTGCCTCTTTGCATTTGGTTGTCACATATTCCATAATTTCTTTTACTGTGTTTTTTTTAATTCTCTCTCCCACTGAACGTCTTGTGAAGTTCCTCATGCCTGTGTAGTCCCCCTTTTGTAGTTTCGTTTCTCCCTTCCTATTCCTGCTCCCCTCTCCATTGTAGCTCAACTATATAATCAACACGCAGAACCAAATGATCACTAGCTCCAAGGGGCCTTTCATACATGATATCCTCGATGTCCGAACTACTCAAGGTGAATACTAAGTCAGTCTTGCTGGATCATCCCCACCTCTCTCTCTGGTAGTGTCTCTAACATGTTGATGCATGAGGTTTCCAGTACCACATCCATCATCTTGGCTCTCCATGATTCAGGACCTCCATGGGGCTCAGGTTTTCCCAGTCCAATCTCCTTGTGATTGAAATCACCCATAACAGTAACTTTGCTCTCCCCGTGTGGGCTCTTCTGGCCACCTCCGGATAGTGTGTCTCCATTGCTCTGTTGCTCTCGTCGTATTCATCTCCTGGCCTTCTGCAGTTCTGTGGCAAGTTGTACATTACAGCAATTACACCTTATGGCTCTCAGACTGAATTGTTCCTACTATGTAGTCCCTTTCGCCCATTCCATCCATTCCTTCCACTTCCTCCAAATCACCACCGGATCTTAATGAGCAGTGCAACTCCTCCCCCCTCTGCTCCCTCTATCTTTCCTGAGGATTTTTATATCGGGTGGAAAATTGCATCTGTTATCATCCTGGTGATTTCGTTTCTGTGGTGCTATTATGTCTTGGTATATCTCCTTTATTCTTTCATTTCCTCACATTTATTTTTATACCATCTGCATTTGTATCCAAACCTTCAACTTCTTTTCTAATACCGTAGTCGGGTCTTGGGGTTGGAAAAGTGGGACTTGATAGGGAACTATGGGTGGTTGGTGTGAAGGTGGAGGTTGGGGTGGGTAAGCATTGGGTATGGCATGTGTGTTTGGGTTGATTGTTTCGTTGGGGTTATCCGGGTTAGGGGACATCAAGGTGATTGTATTTGGATTTTCCTCCTGAGTCTGGGTTCTCCTGTCCATCTCTTTCCTCCTTTTGTCTCTGTACCCTCTCTTTCAGTTTCTGTCTTTCTTCTCGTGTTCTGTCTCGGTTGGATACAGCCTCCGGACTCTTATATATCCAACTCTTGCTTTCTCCTGCAGGATCCTGTTTCAGTCAATTCTGCCTTGAAAATCACTTTGCTGGCGGATTCTTCCCTCTTCAAAAACCCCCCCTTTTCAGAAAATTTGCCAGCTGGGTCATGTCATCTTCTCCCATTGCTTTCATGATGTTTTCAATTGCGTTTTTTTTCCCTTGTCTTCTTGCTTCATAAGTTTCCCCTTTAACCCGGGGATAAACAAAGATGATTTCTCTCTTTCATTCTCCCCTACCTGTCCCTATGTAACCCCTTATTCGATTTAGTTTGTGTACTCACCCTAGTTGACCTCACCTAGTTGTGGTTGCAGGGGGGCGGGACCTCCTGGCCCCCCTCTTCACTGGCCCTACTGGGTCCTCCCCTGCGCCATGAGCTTTATCACCTCCCTTTTTAAAGCTTTATGGAACCTGCCCCCCACTACATCCTTCCCAAGCGAAGTTGTGTGTGTGTGTGTGTGTGTGTGTGTGTGTGTGTGTAATGTTCACTATCAAAGTATTTCTTTAACTTCATCATTATAAATGAACATTTAATATTTTTTTATTCCTTTAAAAATGGATAATTTACTTTATCAAAAAAATGGAGCAATACTCATAAAGAAAAACAAAATATTACTACCTGATGTGTTGTAGTTAATTAATTTAATTAACACTGTTTAACATCTCTCCATGAAGAAACAGAACATTAGATTCGTTTCCCGTTGTAATGCTGTAATAATGCTGTTGCAATCTTAGTTGAAGGCTCTTCTTAGTTTGTGCAAAAAAACTTTTACATTTTCCGGGGAAACCTCTAGACACAGCCGTCACATTTTATTTTTTACTGTATCAAGATTTTTAATTAAAGTTTATTTTAATTCTTATAAAAAGTTTATCCAGGAGGTTTTTTTATGAGGGACAACCCAAATATTCTTGGTTGTATATGACTGTTTATCTTTTCTTTTTTTAAAAAAAAAAAATGGATTTCTCCGCCCTTTTAAACGATTTATTAATTATTTTGCTAATTTTGAAACCCTGAGATATTTCATAAATCGTCTAGATATTTTCATCCATGAAGTCTGGGCTGCAAAGTTCTCAAAAACATGGATGAAAAACAAAATATTAACTATTAATGATGTGAAGAATAATAGTGCACAAAATCAGTTTTTTTGGTTTTCTGGATATTTTGAACTTAAAATCATGGTTTCCTTAATAAATAAGACACCTAAAAATGTAATGTTTATTTTGTTCAAATTCAACAGTAAAATTTATAGAATAATAGACTATTTAATTTATAAAATTCTATATTCTAGAAAATTGAACAAAATATTATTAGCATATTTTACCCCAAAATCTATTGGGAAGGATTTTGATTTTTAGATGAAGTTGGGGTTGGTTATACAAAAAGATTTATTTATAATTAAAAAATTTGAGAAGACTCAAAAATATGTGCAAACCCTACCATTCCCCCCGCATCATAATGTGACTGAGTAATGTCGTATCGGGGAATTCTTCCTATAAGTTTTCTTTTTTATTTTTTTTACAGGTCCTTGATAATGTAAGAAATCCGAAAGCCCCCTTAAATTTTTACTATTTTTTT
>WNWK01040857.1:0-16764 GCA_009830355.1 Cherax destructor
CAGTGTCTGTTCGACATATCCTGTTGGACTGCCCACTCTATCAACGAGCACGCAGAATTTACCTCCAACGACGTCTTCGCTCTGCGGCCCTTTCTTTACCTTCCCTTCTTGCAGATGGCCCCTCCTTTAATCCTGACTCTCTCATTGACTTTTGACAGAAACTGACTTACTACACAAACTCTGAAGATTATACCTCTAGCACCTCCCTCAGTCCCTTCTACCTCGATCTCTTGCTACCCTCCTCCCCTGCACTATCCACCGTCATCTTGCACTCCATACCCTACTAATCGTCCATCTCCCTCTTACAACCCACTCTCCCTGCATCCTACAATAACCTGCAGCGCTGTATAACCCCTGTGGTTTAGCGCTTCTATTTGATTATAATAATAATAATAATGAATAGTTTAATTAAGAAAAATGTGAATAGTAAAGTGTAGGCAAATATTTAAAAAATAAATTTGTGGTTGAAAAGATAAGAGAATTGTTTCAAAATTTTAAGTGTGATAAGAAACTAGGCATCGGTTTATGTAGTAGTGTAGAGATACATGTAAAAACATGTTGGAACTGTATAACAAGACTTGTCTAATAATATGGACTACACTATTTGCCATCCAACGAAAGTGTAGATTAGTTTATTAGTGATGGCTCTTTATGATCTTTAAAAGTCACTGGGCCATACTGAATCTAAGGAAAAAAGCACTAAACCCACAGGGGTCATATAGTGCCTAGGAAATAAGGGGCAATTGGGTTCAATCTGAGGAAGAAAAAAAGTCCAATTCTTTGAACTAGAGATTTTCACCAGCTTAATATTAAGGAACCTCCTGTGAAGGGTATGAGGAAAGTAAAAAAATGCATTATACATAAAGTTTTATTTTAATATTTCCATTGCTACAAGGTTTAGATTATTATTATTATAATCAAATAGAAGTGCTAAACCATACAAGGTTTAGAGAAAAACTACCATTACAGTATTGAAAATACTGTACTTTAGATATTTTGATTTAAAAGCTTTTAATTAGAAAACTGTGAAAATATATTTTACAGTAAAACATATTATTAGTCTTTGGTAATGACAAGATGAAACAGTCAGTTGTTTTGTGAAACTTGCAAACATTTAGGAACTATAAAACACAAAGTGTCACAGTTACTGGGAGAAAGCATATATCGTCTAGAATATCAGTAAAGGTTCACTGTCTTGTATGTTCAAGTACTTTAATAACTTGCTAAATAACTATTATGTTAAGGTGTTCTTGAAAGAAGTTCATGTTACATTAAATGTTTCTACAAAACTTATTGTTATGCAAGATTCTCTCTGTACAGTGTAGATTTATACAGCAGCATCTATTTTATTATTCCTCCTTAGTGTATTGCTGAAAGAAAAAATGTTCAATTAGATTTTTAGCAAAGTGTTGTTTGTCCTCATATTATTTATGCATATTATCCTACAATCCTAAAAAAAATTTAAATTTTGGAAAATGCACAGTGCTATACGTAGTCACTAATTCTTGTAGATGGTCAGTCAATAAACTGAGCTCAATTCCATAGAGAAGTTAGAGAGGGGTGCTTTGATGCTGGTGAAAGGCTCTTGATCTAAAGAATTAGAGATGCCCTTTCCTTGGATCAAGCCTGATTACATACTATTCCCCAGGTGATGCCTGACCCCTATAAGTTTTGTACTTCATGATTATAAAATAATAACTACTTAGCTGTGGGCTCCACATGCTATCATTCCAAGCACAGGCATTATTATTGAAATTGTACAACTGTTCAAACAAGATTGTGATAGACAATAAATAGTGTTTCAAACCATGGCAGTATTACCCATTAGGCACTGCCTAAATCCTACATAAAATTTAGTAAACTAAAATAAAATTTATCGAAAAACTTCAGAAACAAACGATAAAAATAAAAATTTGTAACAGCTCACATAAAATATATTTATCTAAGGTACAAATTACTGTTATATTACATGTATATATAACCATTGTAAATTTAATTCTGTGGTAAGATTTAAAATTTTCTAAGTAGTATTTAACGAATATGGTTACAATTTTAGCCAAAGAAAATTCATTCAATGCAAGTTTAAATTGTGAAAATAATAATAACAGTAATAAAGTAACTGATAAAAATGTATAGTGTGCATTACTACAGTAGGACTGCCATATCTACGGGTCCTGTATCCACGGTTTCAGTTATCTGTGGCTTACCTCAGCCTGAAAATATTAAGGAGGTTGCAACTTGAGCTTTCATTTTTTTATATATCATCCAATTTCATTCATTTTTTTTACTCTTTGAATAAGAGTGCATTAAACATGGTCATATAAAGTTTCATTAAGATTTGGCAGAAAACTGGCACATATTGGCACTGCCAAAAGTCTTCTTTTTCTTCTCAGCAGCAACAGCAGTAGTGGTGGCAGGTGCTGATGGTGGATGGTGGTGATGGGTGGCAGTGGTGGGTGGGGTCATGTGGGCCCTTACTCATGCTTTCACTCACCACCAGCAACAGCAGTAGTGGTGGCAGTGGGAGGTGGTGGTGGTGGCAGTAGCAGGTGGTGGCAGTGCTGGTGGTGGGTGGTGGTGATGGGTGGCAGTGGTGGTTTGGGGCCATGTGGGCCCTTACTCATGCTTTCACTCACCACTCCCCCACAGCTTCAAGCCCACACAGCCCCACACCTTACTCGTGCTTTCTCTCACCATTTCCCCATAATTTCTAGTGCTCACAGCCCCACTCCCACAACCCCACACCTTACCCAATGTTTTCACAGCCCACACACCCTAACATGCCATCTACACTCCTAGTCATGTAGACACCAGCCACCCTAATTACTGCCCACACCAGCTGCACACTCACCTACTCAGTCACCCATCATCCACACTACTGCCCACACTGGGCCACCAACACTCACCCACATGGTCACCATCACACCACCTCATTGCTTCCAGCCTGCATCCATACACCCCTCCAAAACTCAACATCATAAGTATGTATGTAGGGCGTGGAACATATCCCCTGCGGATGCAGGGGTCCTACTGTACTGTATTGCAATAAATTAGTTATTTCAGTCTGGATGGGGGGGAAGGCCTATGATGGCAAGTGTGCTTAAGGCCTACAAAGGTCTGAAAATGGTAATGGCAATGCTTGAAATCCCTTGTATTTTGCAATCCAGTCCATGCAAGCTGAATGCAAAATCATATTGTTATATTTACATCACTATGAATTTTAATTTAGTAAATGTCATCTTTATATAATTTTGTTATATGCAAGAATAAGACTATTAACTTTTTGGCTTTATGAAATTTATCATAGGTACTATTCACATTAACAGCAGTAATGGAATGACTAGGATTTTAAATGTGTATGCCCATTAATGAAGTCTTCTGATTAGACTTTGGCTCCAGGTAGCCTATCAATAGATGTAAAATGTATCATTGTGAGTTTTATAGGCATGAGCATATTTTGGTACTAACCAGGTTTAAAGCACAACACAAGAGGAGGGTCCTCGTGGAAACATCGAGAACAGCTGGGAAAGTAATGAGAAGACCATCACTCGAGCTCACTATGCTGCCTGTGTCTCGAGGGAATCCAGCTGGTGTTACCTGAATTTAATATGCTTAATTACATAAAATTTTACAATTTTTTTTATCAATTTTGCAGCAAATAGAACTTTTGAAAAAATTAATCGAGAGAACATACTTGGAATAGATGCATGAATGCAGACATACACCTGATTGTTTTCTACATAAGATTGTCAGAATTTAAATTTATAATAATATAATAATTATGCATTAGGTTTTTTTATCAGTGCAGAAATTTAACTGCTATAGGGAATACTGTATTTCAAGCTACATTATACAGTGGAACCCCGAGTAACGATCATTCCAAATAACGATTTGTTCGGGTAATGATTGCTTTTTACGGTCAATATTTTTCTCGTGTAGCTATCTTTACTCGGGTAGCGATACTACCAGACCTGTCCGCCTGCTTTGCGCTTGCGCACCTCCTCTCAGGACGGCAGTCTCGCGTTGTTTACACTTGAGTGAACAATACCCAGCGTGCTCTTTCAAACATTCACAATACATTTGTCTTTTTTGGTGGTTTAGTGATTGTCACTGTGAAATAAGTCACCATGGGTCCAAAGAAGCTTCCTAGTGGCACCCCTGTGGTAAAGAGAGTGAGGAACACCATCGAACTGAAGAAAGAGATTGTTGAAAAATATGAGAGTGGCGTACGTGTGGGTGAGCTTGCCAGGATGTACGGAAAAAACAATCTACTATCACCACTATCCTGGCAAAGAGAAAAGAAATCAAGGACGCTAATGTTGCAAAAGGGGTTGATATGTTTACGAAAAATAGATCGAAAACAGTGGATGAGGTTGAGAAGTTATTGCTGGTGTGGATCAATCAAAAACAGTTAGCAGGTGATAGTATTTCCACAGTGATAATTTGTGAAAAGGCAAGGCAGTTGCACACAGATCTTGTCAAGACAATGCCTGCAACCAGTGGTGAGGCGAGTGATTTTTAAAGCCAGTAGAGGCTGGTTTGAGAGGTTTAAGAAATGTAGTGGTATAGAATTCCTCTTCCAACAAGTGTTTAGTTGTGATGAAACAGGCCTGTTTTGGAAGAAAATGCCCAACAGGACCTTCATTACTCAGGAGGAAAAGGCACTGCCAGGACACAAGCCTATGAAAGACAGGTTAACTCTTATGATGTGTGCCAATGCCAGTGATCTTAAAGTGATGCCTTTACTGGTGTATCACGCAGAAAATCCCAGAGCCTTCAAGAAACACAATGTTAACAGGAATTATTTGTGTGTGCATTGGAAGGCTAACACTAATGCATGGGTCACTAAGGACTTTTTCATGGAATGGGTGACTGGAGTGTTTGGCCCTAGTGTGAAGAAATACCTCCTGGAAAAGAAATTGTCACTCAAGTGCCTCCTGGTATTGGACAATGCTCCTGCTCATCCTCACAACTTGGAAGAGTTGTTGTCTGAGAACTTCAATTTCATCAGAGTGAAGTTCTTGCCTCCTAACACCACTCTCATCCAGCCCATGGACCAGCAGGTCATTGCAAACTTCAAGAAACTGTACACCAAAGCAGTGTTTCAGAAGTGCTTTAATGTGACCTCATACACTGAATTGACCCTAAGAGAGTTCTGCAAAGATCACTTCAATATCGTGCATTGCATAGGCCTTATAGGTAAGGCTTGGGAGGGAGTGACTTCCAGGACTTTGAACTCTGCTTGGAGACCACTGTGGCTGGACTGTGTTGAAAAGAGGGATTTTGAAGGATTTGAGGCTGACCCTGACGACCCTGTGCCTGTTGTGGAAGATATTGTGGCATTGGGGAACAGCCTGGGGTTGGAGGTGAGTGGTGAGGATGTGGAAGATTTGGTGGAGGAGCACAGGGTAGAGCTAACAACTGAAGAGCTGCAAGAGCTGGAACTGGAACAGCATCAGACCAGAGCTGAGGTTATTGCTTCACAGGAGGAGGGAGAGAGAGAGGAGGAGGTTCTTCAGTGGTTAAGGAAATTTGTTCCAAGTGGAACGATGTGCAAAGTTTTGTTGAAAAACACCACCCTGAGCAAGCTGAAATGAGCCATCTGTGCAACCAGTTCAGTGACAGAGCCATGTTGCACTTCAGGAAAGTATTAAAGAGTCGCCAAAAACAGAGGACTGTGGACAGTTATTTCATGAAGCAGGGATCCAGTG
Organism: Cherax destructor; assembly: GCA_009830355.1. Taxonomy (NCBI): domain Eukaryota; kingdom Metazoa; phylum Arthropoda; class Malacostraca; order Decapoda; family Parastacidae; genus Cherax; species Cherax destructor. Next base: position 5,712 of record WNWK01040857.1, read on the forward strand.
ACTCTCAAGCTGGTCTTAGTGGCATTAAAAGAAAAAGAAGAAGTAACCACAGATAAGGACTTGTTACCTGAAGTTTTTATGGAGGGAGATTCCCCTTCCAAACACTAAGCACTCCCTCACTCCTCCTCCCTATCTTCCAGATGCCAGCAAGTCTCTTCAATAAAGGTAAGTAAATGTTATTTTAAATGTTTATTTCAATATTTATTTATAAATTTAATATTGTATGTAGTATTTGTGTGTCTTTTCTGTATGTAAAACTATAGTTATTCTTTAAAAAATGTATTTTTTGTGAATATTTTTGGATGTCTGGAACAAATTAATTGTATTTACATTATTTCTTATGGGAAATAAGGTTTCGAATAACAATTTTTTTGTGTAAAGGTCTAGCTCCTGGAACGGATTAAGATCGTTAGTCGAGGGTCCACTGTACTTCAATTTGTGTGATCCTTAAATTCCTAAATAAAATATACCAAAATTACATTGAAAGATTTCCTTTGAATGAGAAAGCTTGATTTAACTAACTTAAATTTTTTTTCCCCTACCATTAGGGTATACCCTTGTGGGTTTAGCTCTTAGTTTTCATTATATTGTGTATTTGGAGACCATTACCTTGTACTTGTTAACTATATAGTATGGTAAGAGTACAGCAAGACATAAGATGACATAAAAAATACTACTGTACTAGTTGCAGGTATGTTAAGCAAAAGGACACAAATGCAACTAATGTGACACTTCACTGTGGCAACATTTCGCTCTCCAGGAGCTTTGCAGGTAAATGGTATTAATATGTATATATGGTAAAGATAATATGCAGAGTAAGTCTTTGTGCTCCCAACAATTTCCTCACTTTTGAGCTTCATAAATCATATCAGAAAATACAGTAAATATCAATATATTGGCTACCTGGAGATTGTTCCAAGGGTCAATGCCCCTTCAGTGTTGGAGTTAAGGTATGCGTGGGTACTAGATGACTCGTGTGGGATGTGTCTGTTTAGGATGAGCGAAGGGGATGGTGAAACAAAATGTTAATTGATTTTTAGTTGGTATTACTGATTTGAATCAAAGCTGTCTCAATACAATGTCTTTTTATCCTATCATTTTCTCTATTAAGTTCAGCCCTTTCCCTGTTCATGAGGCATGATTGCCTCTTCCTGTAGATGATTCAAGCCTTCCTGTAGATGAATCATCTACAGGATGAGTCAAAGGGTTAAGAATAAAGACTTGCTCTGCAAATTATTCTTCTATTATGTAAAATACTGTACTTGTAGTATTTTTTCATAAAACGTATTATACAAACATTCTAAAATAAACAAATTTGTAGTGAGAGAGCAATAATTATTATACTTGATAAGGTGGAGTGCCACAAGAGCAACAGGACACGTCTTGATCAACTTCACACACAATGTCTCCAGAAGGATTGCAGAGGACACAGTGCAGGTCCTTCAACTCTATTGTCCCCAAGATCACGTCTGGTGGGACATGAACTGTCATAGTCTGGGAAATAACAATCTAGTTAACCTTATCTTTCCATTCAGATACGGCTAAAGTAGAATATTTACCGTAAAATATAATATAAATATTATGTGTAAGCAATATAAATTTGATTTTTTAACATGTATATTAATTTGTTAAGTGTTCATTTCATCTCTCAATCGCATATTACTGCTAACCAGTGCAAATTTAAAATTAAAAATCCAGTCCCTTAATTGGATCAAATCTTATAATCATTTCCCAAGCACCACACAACCCCTACATTTATATAATGATTCCCCAGGGATATACAGTGGAACCTTGGTTTTTGTTTGCCCTGGTTTTCGTTGAATTCTATTTTCGACAACTTTTTTTGTCAAATTTTTTTCCCAGTTTTTGTTCATCCGCTCGGTTTTCGTTGAGTTGACAGTGGTCCACTGTACCAAACGCGTCTGCCTGCCCGCGCCCACACAAAGCATCCCACGCGTTTTGACTCAGAATGTGGAAGAGTTGGTGGATGACCACAGGGAAGAGCTAACCACTGAAGAACTGCAACACCTTCAACTGGAACAGCAACAGACCGCAGCTGAGGAAATTGCTTCAGAGAAGGAAGAATAGAGAGGGGAGAATGTGCCTTCTTCAGTGGTTAAGGACATGTGTGCAAAGTGGAATGAGTTGCAAAGTTTTGTGGAGAAATATCACCCTAACAAAGTTGTTGCAAGCCGTGTCGGCAACATGTTCAATGACAATGCCTTGTCTCATTTTAGGCAAATCTTAAAGAGACGCCAAAAACAGACCTCTCTGGACAGATTTTTTGTGCGACAGGGATCCAATGCCAGTAAAAGACAAAGAAGGAAAGTAACCCCAGATAGGGACTTGATACCCAAAATCCTTATGGAGGGGGATTCCCCTTCCAACAATAACCTCTCCTCCTCCCTCTTCCCTCCTCGTCGTCTTCCATACACCAACAAGAGTCTTCAATAAAAGTAAAAGTGATGTTAAATGTTCATTTATCAATTTCATTAATCCTTTATATTTATTTCTCATTGTTTTATGTATATAAAACTATAGTTATTCTCTATAAAATGTATTTTTTGTTAATACAGATGACCCTCCACATTCGTGAGGATTAGGGGATCAAGAACCTCGCGAATGTTGAAAATTCGCGAATGTTTGGTGCACAAATATATTGTAGGAAAATATAATAATAGCATTTACTTAGCCTAACAATACTGCTTCCTTAACCTATTGAACCATGAACAATCATAAAGCACATGAAAACATCGTAAAATACATACATGTATTGTATATACAGTGGACCCCGAGTAACGAGCATAATTCATTCCAGAAGCCTGCTCAAGTGCCATTACCGAACGAATTTAGTGTGACTTTGTAAATGGTCCAAGTCGGACCGAAACGTCGTCGTAAGCTCCTCTCCTTTTATATGTGCGGGTTGTGTGTGTAATGTGTGTATGAATTTACTCCCTTAACCCTTTACCGGGCACTCCCTGGAAAATGATAATTTCGAAATGTATTTCATATGAGTGGATAGAGTAACTCAATGTAAGGATAATGAGCCCATATAATTGAAATTCTAAAAAAATCTTTTCACGCAATTGCCAATATTCAAGGACCGTCTACAGACGGTCCCGACCGTTAAAGGGTGTCAAATTCTGAATGTTGCAAATTTGCAATTGTTAATAAAACACCAAATAAGTATTTTTCTATTTTATTATACTAATAGACAATATCAAAAACACAAATGGAACTTGTTTCCAAACATTTTGTAGGTATAAAAAATATAAAAGTGAACCAAAGAGCAACATGGACACATTGCAAAGGGATAAAACTTTCAAGTCCCATATTCCTGAATTTCCTGAGAAAAAACAATCATTCTTGATCACTAACTGCTACAATGAAAGGCTATGAAGCAATTTCTTTCCTTCTTGATGCATAGATTTACCTTGCATACGGCACACAAAAATGAGGATGTGACATGATTTTTCGTTTTGCTGCAATAATTGCATGTAAATATTCTGCCTTGCACTGGCCAGTGACCTAGCATTTTATCAAACCTATCATTTTGGTCAAACCTCACACTGTCATCAGGCCTTTCTGCACGTTGGTACTGCACTGGAGATGGCAACAGGTCATCTGGTTCTGGATCTGAGTCACTTTCCACCAAAATGCAGAGATATTTGAACTTCTGTTGGAAGGGTTCACAATAGAACAATTTCTCATTGATCTGGAATGACAATAAGAATGTTCTGTACACACCCAGACCACTACAGAATTCATATATGCACTAGAAATTTTTATATAAATATTTATTTACTGAAATTTAAAATGTGGCCCTGACGGGCGGGACCGTCTGTACACGGTCCTCTTTTGTTGCACTTTTTTCAATTGCATGGTACACTCATATTATGCATATCTAACTCCTGATATATATCTCAAAATATGCCTAAACTATTCATTTACACACTGGACACAACAATTAGTACTTACCGACATTGTAGAGAGTATAATCATAGTGTATATGAGTGGAACAAGAGCAAAAATTCAGCTCTGGGTGACGCCAAGCGAGAAGTGTTTACATTTTGGTCTCTCAACCAATGGGAAGCGAGCAGATGCCGGTCTCACTTAGCTGGAGCGACTCACAGAAGGCTTGTGATTGGTCAGATATAGAGAATGGGAACCTAGATGCGCTGGGGGAGTAGGATGACACGCGCAAAAACACGTGTTTAGGACCGTCTGTACACGGTCCTGTCCGGTAAAGGGTTAAGGAATAATGTCAAGTAGGTTAGTCTATTTCAGACCCCCAAAAATACACTTACAAAAGCACTTACAATATTATACTTACATAATTGTACGATTTCCGGGGTGTTCATTACTCGGGGGTCCACTGTAGAGTGGACCCCCGACTTTCAAACATTCTTCATTCCAGAATGCTGTTCAAGTTTTGTTACCAATGAATTTATTCCCATAAGGAATGATGTAAATTAGATTAGTCCGTTTCAGACCCCCAAAAATACTTATAAAAGCTCTTACAATAATAAACTTACATAAAAGGACGAGTTTGGAGTGTTCGAATAGCGAGGGTCCACTGTACATATACAGTGGACCCTCGGTTAACGAATACCCCGGAAATCGTACAGTTATGTAAGTATAATATTTTAAGTGCATGTGGAAGTATATTTTTGGGGGTCTGAAATAGACTAACCTACGTGATATTTTTTCTTAAGGGAGTAAATTCGTTCGGTAATAGTGCTTGAGCAGACTTCAGGAGTAAAGTTTTTACGAAACTCGGGGGTCCACTGTATACTCCTCCCACTCATATATTTGTCCGATCTCTTTTTAAAGCTACCCAAGGTCCTATCGAAGCTAAAACCTTGGGTAGTTTCAAATTTAGGTTGGATAAATACATGAGTGAGAGGGGTTGGATTTGAGTGGGACTTGCACATGAGTAAATAGAATTATCAAAGCTTAGGTAGCGTTTATTGTTAGTGGGTTGGATTTGCGAAGGACTTGCCAAGTATAGGCCAACAGGCCTACTGCAGTGTTCCTCCTTTCTTATGTTCTTATGTTGATGAGTGGAACAATTTGCCTAGTATGGTCATATAAACATTGCCCCCCTATCCACCTTATCATATGCCTTTTCCAAATCCATAAATGCCACAAATACCTCTTTACCCTTATCTAAATACTGTTCACCTATATTTCACTGTAAACACTTGGTCTACACACCTACTACCCTTCCTAAATCCTCCTTGTTCATCACTGTTTTTATGGGGGAAAACAGTGAAGTCCCAGTGTGGTAATGTTATGAATTCTAGGGGAACTAGTAATAGGCAGAATAAGGTGGATATTGGAAAGCCAGTGGCACTAGGTGACAAGGACAGCAACAGGTATAGTGAAAAAACAGAAATAAACAGGAAGAGTAAAGAGAAGGGAGGTTTTCTGAATATTTTTATACTAATAGTTGTAGTGCGAGAAATAAGATGGACGAATTGAGATTAGTTGCAAGTGCAGGTAATATTGATGTTTTTGCATTAACTGAAACATGGTTTAATATGAAAAATCGGGACATGCCTGCTGAATGTCATATTCAGGGTTTTAAATTGTTCCAAGTAGACAGAAGTATCGGGAAGGGGGGTGCGTTGGCACACTCTGTCCGTGATCATTTAAATTGTTGCATAAAAATGGGTATAAAGTCTGAAATAATACATACAGGGTCTGTCTGGATAGAATTATCAGAGGGGTGTGAAAAATTGATTTTAGGCTTGATATACCGTCCTCCAAACTTAATTAGGGAACAAGGGAGACTACTTTGGAAGGAAATTGTTAAGGCCACAAGGCATGATAACGTAGTAATTCTAGGGGGACTTTAACTTTAGTCAGATTGATTGGAATTTCTTGACAGGTAATTTAGAATCAAACGACTTTTTAGAAGTAGTTCAGGATTGTTTTTTGAAGCAGTTTGTGACAGAACCTACAAGGGAAAATAACATACTTGACTTGGTTCTGGCAAACAAGGAACCCCTTGTTAATAATTTAGAAATAACAGAGGAACTCGGCACAAGCGACCACATTGAATGGCATTGAATGGATGTATGATAGTAGGGATAATTCAGTAACTGTCCCAGATTTTCGCTTAGCTGATTACAAGGGGCTTAGAGAACACTTATCATCTGTGGTCTGGGGTAACGAAGAGAGCTATCAATATGACAGCTTTCTTAACACTGTACAGGCTGCCCAAAGAACATTTATCCCGTAAAAAGAAATTAGATCAAATAGAAATGATCCAAAATGGATGAATAATAGGCTCAAATATCTTTTAGGGCAGAAGAAAGGAATTTATAGGTGCATAAAAGGAGGTGAGGGTCATCTTATAAATCAGTATACGTACTGACATTAAGAGGGACGTAAAAAAAAGGGATAAGAAAAGATAAACGGGACTATGAAATTAAAGTTGCTAGGGATTCAAAAACTAACCCCAAAAGTTTTTTACAGGTTTATAGAACAAAAGTCAGAGATAAGATAGGTCACCTTAAAAATAACTCTGGGCATCTTACTGACAAGGAAAATGATATGTGCTCTATTTTTAATAATTATTTTCACTCGGTTTTCACACAGAAAGACACCAATTAATTTTTTATTAAGTAATTTTTATAGTGGCCCTGAAGAAGATAAATTATGTAATATCACAGTCACTAGCGAAATGTTTATGAAACAAGTAGACCGACTGAAACAAAATAAATCGCCTGGTCCTGATGAGCTTTTTGCAAGGGTTCTTAAGGAATGCAAAATGGAACTCTGTGAACCATTAACTAACATTTTTAATTTATCTCTTCAAACAGGTGTGTAGTGTCTGATATGTGGAAGATGGCCAATGTAATTCCTATTTTTAAAGCAGGGGACAAGTCACTAACATCAAATTACTGCCCAATAAGCCTGACTTCAATTGTAGGCAAATTACTAGTCAATTATAGCTGATATTATAAGAAGCCATCTAGATAACCATAATTTTATTAATGATACTCAGCATGGATTCACGAGGGGCCGTTCCTGCCTATCTAATTTATTAACCTTCTTCAGTAAAGATTTTGAGGCTGTTGATCACGATAAAGAATTCGATATTGTTTATTTAGATTTTAGTAAGGCTTTTGATAGAGTACCACACCAGAGACTATTAAAGAAAGTAGCAGCTCATGGCATTGGGGGAAAATTGCTGTCATGGATAGAGTCATGGCTCACTAATAGGAAGCAGAGAGTATGCATAAATGGGGTTAAATCCGAGTGGGGGTCTGTAACAAGTGGCGTTCCACAGGGATCAGTCTTGGGCCCATTGTTGTTTATAATATATATAAATGACCTTGATGAGGGAATTACTAGTGATATGAGCAAATTCGCCGATGACACGAAGATAGGTAGGATAATTGATTCAAATGTAGAAGTCAGGGAACTTCAGGAGGATTTAGACAAACTCAGTTCCTGGTCAGAAAAGTGGCAGATGCAATTCAATGTAGATAAATGCAAGGTTCTGAAGCTCGGGAGTGGCCATAACCCAAGCACTTATAAGTTAAATAACGTAGAACTTAGCCATACAGATTGCGAAAAGGACTTGGGGGTTATGGTAAGCAGCAACCTTAAACCAAGACAGCAATGCCTAAGCGTATGTAATAAGGCTAACAGATTACTGGGATTTATATGAAGAAATGTAAGCAACAGAAGTCCAGAGGTTATATTACAGCTTTATACATCATTAGTAAGGCCTCACCTAGATTACGCAGCTCCGTTCTGGTCTCCATATTACAGAATAGATATTAATTCGTTAGAAAACATTCAGCGTAAAATGACTAAATTAATACATAGCATTAGAAATCTTCCATATGAAGAAAGATTGAAGACCCTTAAATTACATTTACTTGTAAGACGAAGAATGAAGGGAGACATGATCGAGGTATACAAGTGGAAAATGGATATTAACAGGGGATACAGTGGACCCCCGGTTTACGTTATGCTCCAAACTCAAACAATTATGTAAGTGTATTTTTGTAAGTGCTTTTGTAAGTGTATTTTTGGTGGTCTAAAAGGACTAATCTAATTAACATTATTTCCTTTGGGAACAAATTCGTTCGGTAACGGCACTTGAACAGCATTCTGGAACGAAATAATGATGTAGTCCAGGGGTCCACTGTATAAATGAGGTCTTGAGGATCTCTCCAAGAGAGAACCTGCAATAATGGATTCAAATTAGATAAGTTTAGATTTAGAAAGGATATAGGAAAGTATTGGTTTGTAAATAGATTAGTTGATGAGTAGAACAGTCTACCTAGTAGGGTTATTGAAGCTAGGACCTTGGGTAGTTTCAAATTTAGGTTGGATAAATTCATGAGTGAGAGGGGCTGAATTTGAGTGGGACTTGCACATGAGTAAATAGAATTATCAAAGCTTATTTCTTGGATAGCATTGAAAATTGGGTTGAGCAAATATTCTGTTAGTGGGATGGATTGTGATGGACCTGCCTAGTATGGGAAAAATTCAGATTCAGGAAGGATATAGGAAAGCACTGGTTTGGTAATAGAGTTGTGGATGAGTGGAACAAACTCCCGAGTACCATCATAGAAGCTAAGACGTTTTGTAATTTTAACAATAGGTTAGATAAATACATGAGTGGGTGTGAGTTGGACCTGACTAGCTTGTGCTACTAGGTCAGATGCCATGCTCCTTCCTTAAGTGGAAGTGACCTGACTAGGTGAGTCATTGGTCTAAGCTGGGGAGTGACATGGACTTGCCTTGCATGGGTCAGTAGGCCTGCTGCAGTGTTCCTTCTTAAACTCGGATGTTGGCTCCTATCTCGAAAAACTCGTATGTTGGGACACTCGTAAGTCGAGGTTCCACTGTATATTAATTTATTGGCAAATTTGCACCTATAAACACTAAGCCTAAAAGAGATCATCCCTCTTATAATGAATCATTTATTAATGACTGAAGCTATTCAAATAAGTCTTAAAAAAGATATATGGCAAAAACACCATTTTGAAAATAAAATTGGGAAATTGACACCTGCACACTTTTATTACAATCCCCATCTTCTAAGTAGGATACACTTGTATTGAAAGTTTGAAACCAATCAAAAGAGGCTTTCTTAAGTTATCAAAAGAAAGAATATTTATACATCATTCATCATAGGGCACCTTCATATGCTAGTGTACAATGGTGGGTCTAAGTCCCCTGATGGTGTTGGATATGCAGCAGTTTTCTCATCCCATCATCCTTCGCATTCAACTATGGCTATGCCATATTTCTAGTAAACACAAAAGTTAGTTATTGCTGTGTCCAAGGACTTGGGGTTATGGTAAGCAGCAACCTTGAACCAAGAGAGCAATGCTTAAGTGTACGTAATAAGGCAAATAGATTACTGAGATTTATATCAAGAAGTGTAAGCAACAGAAGTCCAGCGGTTATACTACATTATTATTATAATCAAATAGAAGCGCTAAACCACAGGGGTTATACAGCGCTGCAGGTTATTGTAGGATGCAGGGAGAGTGGGTTGTAAGAGGGAGATGGACGATTAGTAGGGTATGGAGTGCAAGATGACGGTGGATAGTGCAGGGATAGAGGGTAGCAAGAGATCGAGGTAGAAGGGACTGAGGGAGGTGCTAGAGGTATAATCTTCAGAGTTTGTGTAGTAAGTCAGTTTCTGTCAAAAAGTCAATGAGAGAGTCAGGATTAAAGGAGGGTCCATCTGCAAGAAGGGAAGGTAAAGAAAGGGCCACAGAGCGAAGACGTCGTTAGAGGTAAATTTTGCGTGCTCGTTGATAGAGTGGGCAGTCCAACAGGATATGTTGAACTGACACTGGAACCTGACAATGCTCACAGAGAGGGGCAGGGAGCCTCTCCATGAGATACCCGTGAGTAAGACTAGTGTGGCCGATGCGAAGACAGGAGAGAGTAGTCTCCCAACCTCGACATTGGTGACAAGAAGAAGGCCAGAAACCTATAACCGGTTTAATAGAATGAAGTTTGTTATTCAGCAGGTCAGACCAGCGTTGTTGCCAACGGGTGCGAAGGTGGGTAGCAATGACCGCAAAATAGTCCGTGAAAGGAACACCTCTATATGAAACTGGAAGGTCATGTACTGCTGACCGCGCAGCAGTGTCTGCCTGTTTATTGCCCTGTACGTCAACATGACCAGGGACCCAACAAAAAACAATATCTTTATGCTTGCTAAAGATACGGCGTAACCAAAGGTGGATACGAAGAACTAGGGGGTGAGGTGTATCAATTTTACGGATAGCCTGTAAAGCACTAAGGGAGTCTGAAACGACCACAAATGGTGACTCAGGCATAGATGCAATACAGATAAGTGCCACAAGAATGGCATACAATTCAGCCGTAAATATGCTAGCCGAGGGTAATAGATGCCCTCGTACAATGCTGTCCGGAAACACTGCTGCGAATCCGACGCCGTCAGATGACTTTGAACCATCGGTGTATACTGCGATGGCATGGGAATGAGAACGGAAGTGGTCTAGAAAGAAAGAGCAAGAAGCCGCCATAGGTAGTTGGGCTTTCGCGCAAGGTAGAGGAATAGAACAGACACGGACAGCAGGAACTTCCCAAGGGGGTAGGGGAAAGGGAGATGTCACATGAACATATAGTGGTGGGAGCTGAAGGGAAGACAGGTGTGAATATAGACGAAGAGAAAAGGGACGAAGTAAGCAGGGGCGACGAACAAATAAAGAGCGCCTACTAACATCTGTAACAATCCTATACATGGAAGGATTGCGGAGGTCATGAGAGCGAACAAAATAGCGAATGCAATGTGCATCACGACGATCGGATAAGGATGGAATGTTCGCTTATACATAGAGGCTCTCAACCGGGGAAGAACGAAATGCACCAAGGTATAAGCGTAATCCCTGGTGATGGATGGGATTAAGGATGGAAAGAGTAGCAGGGAAGGCTGCAGAATATATCTGGTCACCATAATCGAGTTACGACAAAATTAGGGCTGAATGTAGGCGAAGGAGGGTTCTATGATCAGCCCCCATGAAAGATGTGCGAGGGTTTT
>WNWK01040858.1:0-16764 GCA_009830355.1 Cherax destructor
ATGTGTGTGTGTGTGTGTGTGTGTGTGTGTGCGTGTGTGTATTATGCGTGTAATCACCTAGTTGTGGTTGCAGGGGTCGAGTCATAGCTCCTGGCCCGCCCTTCACTGGCCGCTACTGGGTCTCTCTCCCTTCGCCATGAGCCTTATCATACCTCTTCTTAAAGCTATGAATGGATCCTGCCTCTCTACATCACTTCCCAAGCTATTCCACTTCCTGACCACTCTGTGACTGAAGAAATACTTCCTAACATCCCTGTAATTCATCTGAGCCTTCAACTTCCAGCTGTGCCCCCTTGTTGCTATGTCCCATCTCTGGAACATTCTGTCTCTGTCCACCTTGTCAATTCCTCTCTGTATTTTATATGTCGTTATCATGTCCCCCCTTTCTCTTCTGTCCTCCAATGTCGTCAGGTCGATTTCCCTTAACCTCTCCTCGTAGGACATACCCCTTTGGAAACCTTTGCACTTTCTCTAGTTTCTTTATGTGCTTGGCTAGGTGTGGGTTCCAAACTGGTGCTGCGTACTCCAGTATGGGCCTAACGTGCACAGTGTACAGGGTTCTGAACGATTCCTTATTAAGATGTCGAAATGCTGTTCTTAGGTTTGCTAGGCGCCCGTATGCTGCAGCAGTTATTTGATTGATGTGCGCCTCAGGAGATGTGCCTGGTGTTATACTCACCCCAAGATCTTTTTCCTTGGGTGAGGTTTGTAGTCTCTGGCCTCCTAGACTGTACTCCGTGTGCGGTCTTCTTTGCCCTTCCCCAATCATCATGACTTTGCTCTTGGTGGGGTTGAACTCCAGGAGTCAATTCCTGGACCAGTCCTGCAGGTTGTCCAGATCCCTTTGTAGTTCTGCCTGGTCCTCGTCTGATTGAATCCTTCTCATCAACTTCACATCATCTGCAAACAAGGACACTTCGGAGGTTATTCCTTCCGTCATGTCATTCACAAATACCCGAAACAGCACCGGTCCTAGGACTGACCCCTGTGGAACCCCACTCGTCACAGTCGCCCACTCTGACACCTCGCCACGAACCATGACTCGCTGCTGTCTTCCTGTATGTGTGTTTGTGTGTGTGTTTGAGTGTATGTGTGTGTGTATGTGTATTCTTATTAAATTAAAAAATCCTTAAAAGCAGGAATTTGTAATGTTTTTCAATTTTATTTTCTCATTTAAATTCTAGTTTAAATTCCCTACAATCCTATATTTAAAAATATTTGATACATTTTAAGGAAATTCGATCTGATAAAATTGTTTTATAAACTGGCAGTGGCAACCACACAACCACACAGCCAAATATTGCTAAATAATTTGTCCAATTAAGATTCACCAGCATTTAAATGTTTGAAACCGATCTGAAGAAACATTCTTTAGTTATTACATGGGGAAAAAAATTATTGAAACGTCTGAGTGTTTGAAATTTATTGGATCTATTCCAAGATACTAGGAATGGGTTTAACAACTTTGCTTACAAAGCATGGTGTGGCCCGTGGCCTTTTAGGCAAAGTTCTCGCATCACACGCTGAGGGCACGCGGTTCGATTCCCGGCAAGGGTGGAAACATTGAGCGTGTTTCCTTACACGTGTTGTCCATGTTCTCCATCAGTAAAATGGGTACTGGTGTGAGTCGCATCCTGGGACAAATTTGACCTAATTTGCCCGAAATGCTGTATAATAACAAGGGGCTTTCTATATAGTAGTATGTTATTGTCAGGGGAACGCCTTCCGCCTGATCAAAAAAAGAATGAAAAAATAAATAAACGACTCTAGGATGAATAAGGAAGATAATTTGTTCAAGCCTCTTAATTAAAATTAATTAAGAATAAAAAATATGGTGGTTGTGGTTGTGGTAAGATGTTAGGGCAAGAGTATGTAAAGCCCAGGATGGTCTTCTGATGTTTGAAGATATGGTGTAGGTTATCCTAGGTGGTGGTAAACATCCCATGTTCTGGAGTCTCCTGTTACCACTTGGTTGTAGCACCACAAGTATGATGTTAGAGGTGAGGAGTAGCTGAAATATCCTCTAAGTCCTATAGACTGTTATCTTGCTCACATATCTCTAGCGTGTACCCTGGTTAACCAGGTTACATAAAGATAAGAAAGAAAGAGTGGTAGTCAACTTCAATGACATTACTGGTAACCAGGAAAATAAACAACGAACAATAATACTCCTGGTAGATCATCTTACCTGATCAGGAGAAGAGTGAAGTGACTCTCCAAACTTCAACCCACACCAGGTGAGGTTCATACTACCACGAGTAGAAATTAAAGTACCTCAGACACCAGGAACTGGAGTTTAGCCTCAGCCCGCTAGATGGAAGTGCAGGCAGTGACACGCTAATAGTTCCTGAGAGCCTGAACAACCGTAACTCCACAAATTATCGGCTTTTCCCTCACAGTTATTGATGTTAGCTATGGTCTGTATACCTTGTACATGTACTTGTAGAAACAAAGATTTTGTTTTCAACAAACCGGCCGTATCCCACCGCGGCAGGGTGACCTAAAAAGCAAAACAAAAGTTTCTCTTTTTAAATTTAGTAATGTACACAGGAGAAGAGGTTACTAACCCCTTACTTCCGGCATTTTAGTCGCCTCTTACGACACGCGCCCTGAACCTCGCACCCCACACCCATAAGATAAGGACGTAAGAATGGAGGAACACTGAAGTAGGCCTACTGGCCCAGACTAGGCAGGTCTTTCTATAAACCAATTTCTAACTCACCAGAAGTAGATTTCGCTTTCAAGTTACCCTCGTCAGTAAGTTACCCTCGTCAGTAAGTTACCCTCGTCAGTAAGTTACCCTCGTCAGTAAGTTACCCTGGTCAGTAAGTTACCATCGTCAGTAAGTTACCTTCGTCAGTAAGACTGATTTAATTTCTTGCAATATTTTTTGCAGCTATAAAACGTGAACAGACTGACAGTCAGACATTTCAGATGAAGAAAACTGCAATTTGGAAGTTAAACCATTATAATTTGTGGCTTGATGACAAACCACAGAATATGACAGATAAAACAGGATGATAGACCAAATATGATGACTGACCAAATGTGATGATACACCAAATAGGATTACAGACTAGGTAGAATGACAAATTAAATATGATGATTCAGGACCTCCGTGGGAAAACCTGGAGCCCCACGGGGGTCCTGAATCATGGAGAGCCAAGATGATAGATGTGGTACTGGAAAACCTCATGCATCAACATGTTAGAGACACTACCAGAGAGAGAGGTGAGGATAATCCAGCAAGACTGGACCTAGTATTCACCTTGAGTAGTTCGGACATCGAGGATATCACGTATGAAAGGCCCCTTGGAGGAGTGATCATTTCGTTCTGTGTTTTGATTATATAGTTGAGCTACAAGTGGAGAGGGGAGCAGGAATAGGAAGGGAGAAACGAAACTACAAAAGGAGGGACTACACAAGCATGAGGAACTTCCTACAAGACGTTCAGTGGGAGAGAGAATTGACAGGAAAACCAGTAAAAGAAATGATGGAATATGTGACAACCAAATGCAAAGAGGCAGAGGAGAGGTTTGTCCCCAAGGGAAACAGAAGTAATGGGAAGACCAGAACGAGTCCTTGGTTCACCCAAAGGTGTAGGGAGACCAAAACTAAGTGCACTAGAGAATGGAAAAAGTACAGAAGACAAAGGACCCAGGAAAATAAAGAGATTAGCTGAAGAGCAAGAAACGAATATGCACAGGTAAGAAGGGAGACTCAGCGACAATACGAAAATGATATAGCATCAAAAGTCAAGTCTGACCCGAAGCTGTTGTATAGCCACATCAGGAGGAAAACAACAGTCAAGGACCAGGTAATCACGCTGAGGAAGGAAGGTGGGGAGTTCACAAGAAACGACCAAGAGGTATGTGAGGAGCTCAACATGAGATTTAAAGAAGTCTTTACAGAGGAGACAGGAAGGACTCCAGGAATTCAGAATAGGGAGGTATACCAACAAGTGCTGGATGAAATACACACAACCGAGGAGGAGGTGAAGAAGCTGCTATGTGAACTCGATACCTCAAAAGCGGTGGGACCTGACAACATTTCTCCGTGGGTCCTTAGAGAGGGAGCAGAGATGTTGTGTGTGCCACTAACAAAAATATTCAACATATCCATTGAAACTGGGCAACTACCTGAGGTGTGGAAGATGGCAAATGTAGTCCCAATTTTTAAAAAAGGAGACAGACATGAGGCATTAAATTACAGACCTGTGTCACTGACGTGTATAGTATGCAAAGTCATGGAGAAGATCATCAGGAGGAGAGTGGTGGAGCACCTAGAAAGACACAAGCTTATAAACGACAACCAGCACGGTTTCAGGGAAGGAAAATCCTGTTTCACAAACCTACTGGAGTTTTATGACAAGGTAACAGAAGTGAGACACGAGAGAGAGGGGTGGATAGACTGCATTTTCTTGGACTGCAAAAGCTAGAGGATTAGGCACACGTAACGAGGTGTCAGAGTGGGCACCTGTGACGAGTGGGGTTCCACAAGGGTCAGTCCTAGGACCTGTACTGTTTTTGGTATATGTGAATGACATAACGGAAGGGATAGACTCAGAAGTGTCCCAGTTTACAGATAATGTGAAGTTAATGAGAAGAATTAAATCAGTCGAGGATCAGGCAGGACTACAAAGAGACCTGGACAGGCTACAAGCCTGGTCCAGTTACTGGCTCCTCGAATTTAACCCTGCCAAATGTAAAGTCATGAAGATCGGGGAAGGGCAAAGAAGACCGCAGACCGGTGGCCAAAGACTGCAAACATCACTCAAGGAAAAAGATCTTGGGGTGAGTATAATACCGAGCACATCTCCTGAGGCACACATTAATCAGATAACTGCTGCAGCATACGGGCGGCTGGCAAACCTAAGAATAGCGTTCCAATACCACTAAGGAATCGTTCAAGACTCTGTACACCATATACGTCAGGCCCATACTGGAGTATGCAGCACCAGTTTGGAACCCACACCTGGTCAAGCACGTCAAGAAACTAGAGAAAGTGCAAAGGTTTGCAACAAGACTAGTCCCAGAGCTAAGGGGATTGTCCTACGAAGAAAGGTTAAGGGAAATCGGCCTGACGACACTACAGGACAGGAGGGTTAGGGAATACATGATAACGACATATAAAATACTGTGAGGAATAGATAAGGTGGACAGAGACAAGAGAGACAGAGAGGGGACACAGAAAAAGTGGTCACAATTGGAAGTTGAAGACTCCTATGAGTAAAATAGATGTTAGGAAGTATTTCTTCAGTCATAGAGTTGCCAGGAAGTGGAATAGCCTAGAAAGTGACGTAGTGGAGGCAGGAACCATACATAGTTTTAAGACGAGGTTTAATAAAGCTCATGGAGCAGGGAGAGAGAGGACCTAGTAGCAATCAGTGAAGAGGCGGGGCCAGGAGCTATGATTCGACCCCTGCAACCACAAATAGGTGAGTACACACACACACACACACACACACACACGCGCGCGCGCGCGCACACACACACATACATAGTAGCGATCAGTGAAGAGGCGGGGACAGGAGCTGAATCTCGACCCCTGTAACCACAAATAGGTGAATACATACTGGCGGCAGTAGAGTAGTCACACCGCCGACTGACATGGAGTTATGGTAGTGGGAAGTCCCTCACCTGGCACTGACCCCTGTGGTACTCACCCCTGTGGAACTCACCCTTTTACTCACCATAGGCTACTCACCCCCTGGGGTACTCACTCCTGTGGCACTCACCCATGTGACACTCACCCCTGTGGTACTCACTATTGTGACACTCACCCATGTGGCACTCACCCATGTGGCACTCACCCGTGTTGTACTTACCCCTGGTGGTACTTACCCCTGTGGTACTCACTCATGTGGCACTCACCCATGTGGCACTCACTCGTCTGGTACTCCTGTTGGACTCACCCATGTGGCACTCACCCCTGTGGCACTCACCCACTTTGGCATTCACCCTGTGATACTCAACCCTCTGGTACTCCTGTTGGACTCACCCATGTGGGACTCACCCCTGTGGCACTCACCCCCTTTGGCATTCACCCTGTGATACTCACCCCTGTGTACTCACCCCTGTGGTACTTACCCCTGTGGTACTTACTCCTGGGTAATGATAGAGGGAACTTCCTCACCTGTAACAATGGTAGTGAAACACTCTTGACTGTGTGATAATGGTAAATTAAAGTAAAGTAAATTTTATTTCATTGTAAGTTTACATCGAGATTTTGTGATTACAATTTAGAATTGAAGAGCAAGGAGAGCCACTATTATTCCATGGCATTATGGGCAGACTTAATCTAATGACTTATTGACTATTTAATACTAGAGAAGTAGAATGATTTTATTATAGTTAAACATTAGCATGTGTTTTTAGCAGATAATAAGTTTACTTAAATTACAATCTGAGGATATTACATTTGTCAACGTGTTATGCAAGATGGTTATATCAATAGTAAATATATCACTTTTATTATGGGTAACTAACACTGAGCATTGTTGAAA
Source organism: Cherax destructor (assembly GCA_009830355.1). Classification (NCBI taxonomy): domain Eukaryota; kingdom Metazoa; phylum Arthropoda; class Malacostraca; order Decapoda; family Parastacidae; genus Cherax; species Cherax destructor. The sequence goes on from WNWK01040858.1 coordinate 6,506, forward strand.
GTAGTTTACAATAAGAGTATATTTAGTTTAGGGTAAGTAGGTGGTTTTTGAGAAGTCTTAAATTGATGTTCAGGCAAGGTTGTTTTAATATTTTCTGGTAATAAATTCCAGATTTTGGGGCCCTATATGAGCATAGAGTTTTTACACAGGGTGATATGGACTCTGGGTATATCAAAAAGTGGTCTGTGTCCAGTGTTATGATCATGGGTCCTGTTAAAGTTGGTGAGGAGAATTTTGAGTGGAGGGTTTATATTTGAGTGTAGAGTTCTATGTATGTAGTAGGCACAAGAATAAGTGTGAATGTTCTTTACAGTGAGTAGTTTTAGACTTTCGAATATTGGGGGAGTATGCTGTCTAGAGTGGGAATTTGTTATCATTCTGACTGCTACCTTTTGCTGGGTTATGAGTGGTCTAAGGTGATTTAATGTTGTTGATCCCCATGCACAAATTCCATAGGTGAGATAAGGGTAGATGAGTGAATGATACTGAGCAAGGAGAGCTGATTGAGGCACATAATAGCGTATCTTTGATAGTATGACTACTGTTTTTGAGATTTTTTTGGAAATTTGTTGTATATGTGTTTGAAATTTGAGGCTACTGTCAAGGTGGATTCCTAGGAATTTTCCCTCTGTAAGTCTTGTGAGGGTGATCCATTTAGTGTTATATTAAGTGGGACATTTGAAGATCTGTTTCCAAACTGAATGAAAAAGGTTTTGTCAGTATTGAGAGTAAGCTTATTAGTTTTCATCCAGGTAAATATTTTCTATAATTCAGCATTTACAGTGTTGGCCAGTATGACTGGGTTGGGTGAGAGAAGACATATGTAGTGTCATCTGCAAATAATATGGGTTTGAGTAATTGTGATGCATTCGGTAGGTCATTGATGAAAATGAGGAAGAGGAGTGGTCCCAGGACACTTCCTTGCGGGACACCGACTTTAATTTGTTGTGTGGAAGAGTTAGCTCCATTTGTGTACACATATTGGCTTCTATTACTAAGGTATGATTTTAGGTAGTTGAGTGAGTGCCCTCTTATACCATAGTGAGCTAATTTTGTGAGCAGTAAGTCATGGTCAACTGTATCAAAAGCTTTACGTAAATCAATGAACATCTCCAGATTTCTTTCTTCTCAAGTGAGGTATATATAAGCTCTAGCATGTGTATAATAGCATCATTAGTGTTTTTGTTTGTCCTTTGTGGATCAGGGTGACCCTCGCTATTTTGAGAATTGATGGGAAGGTGGAGGATTCAATGAATTTGTTGAAGAGTGTTGCAATAATTGGTGACAGTACCTGGGAAGCTTTTTTGTACGTAAAAGGTGGTAAGCTATTTATTTCTCCTGCCTTATGTTTAAGGGTGTTGTTGATGAGCGAGACTTCTATCGGGTTGGTTGGAGCTAAGAATAGTGTATTTGGGTAGGAGTTAGTGAGGTAGTCTGATGGACAGGTGTTTGTCTAGCTGGTGGGAGTCGGGGTTCATGTGGCTGGTGGGAGTCGGGGTTCATCTGGCTGGTGGGAGTCGGGGTTCATGTGGCTGGTGGGAGTCGGGGTTCATCTGGTTTTGTTAATTTGATAGTTTTAATTTTGGATATCTTTCTATTTCCTAGAATTTCAGATATGGTTTTCCAGGTCTTTTTCATAACACCTTTTATGTTATGTAGTCTGTTCTCAATATTTTTTTTTGACCTTCTTATCAGGCTGGTAAGGATTGACTAGTAGCGTTTGGATTGTTCTCTGGTTATTTGACCCCTTCTGTACTGTTTTTCATATTAGTGATTTTTGTTAATGTATTTAAGGATGCTGAGTGTTAGCACTTGCACTTGATGACCGATAAGCATAGGTGAGATGGGAAGGAAGAAGGATGGGGAAGGATGGAAATGCTGGAAAAGGATGGGATGGTGGAAGAGGGAAAGAAGGAAAGATCAGTGGCCCAACCACTGTGGAGCAATGGTACTGATGTACTGCAGGCGTTGATGGAGAGTGATGATGGACGATGAGATATGGCACCTATGAAGGTGCGATGAGGGCGGTGTGTATATCGTGTTGGTGAGGTTACTGGAGTACTGTCCGATTAGTAGGAGAGCCATTTTCAAGAGACTTAAACTGCTTTTTCGTGAGGAAATCCACTTCATAAAGGAGGTCGTGTTTGTGGATCTAAGCAAATATTGCAGAGTGAGTGAGGTTGTAGCCAGGGTCAATGGTATACTTGACAGTTCCATCCTGGATACGCTGGATAATTTCCTTGGGAAGCATTGCGTCGAAGTATTGGTTGGTGGTGTAGAACCGAGCACCAACGTATTCCCACAAGTCATTAGAATCTGGGACAGTTGCAGAAAGCTTGTTAGAAGCGGCAGTGGATGGAATTTGTGTAGTTGCAATAGATGTATTAGGATCAGCAGTGGATGGGTTGCATGCTTGGGCCGAGGCAGAACGAGTTACAGGACCTGGTAGTGCTAGAGTCGGGTGCATAGTAGAGGTGGTCGGTGATTGGTTCGTGGTGGGGAGTGGCTGTGTCTCGACTGGCAGGGAGGCAGCTGATTGGTTCTTGGTAGTGGTGCGAGGTGGTGGTGAGCTCTCATTAGTTGTTGTTGGCATGACGTCATTAGGAGATGGTAGTGGTGGTGGTGTTGGAGCAGTAGCTTGGGAGTGATTTTCAGGTGGAGAAACGATGACAGGATGCTGGTTGGTGTTATGAAGATGGTGGAGAAGCTGGGAATTTGAACTCTGGCATGTTGTTTAACTTGAAGAGTTCATTAATGGAAGTGTTGAAAGTCCCAGGAACAGCAACGTTATGCATATGAGCATAAATAATACAATAGTAGATGGTGGTTGGGTCACATTCAGGTGCGATGTTGGTAGTGGTAGGTTGAGAAGAAGCTTGGAGAATTTTTGTTGCGGTAATAGCAGTTTGTAATAGTTGTTTGTAATAGCAGCATAGGTGGGTGATTTTGAAGATGACTTTATCTGTGCTGCGTCTTGGGTCTTCTTCATAATGTCTTTGCTAGTGGGACATTTAGAGTGTGATGATCGTTGCTTTTACAGTTGAGACAAGATGGTGTTGGTGGAGCAGCGGCGGTGCATGATCTAAAATCATGTCCTTCACTACTACATGTAGTGCAGAACTTCTTTTCCTTCACATGACAGTCTCTGGTGTTGTGTGCATAAGAGTAACAGGTCCAGCAGTGAGGAACCTGTACCATGAGGTTAATGGTAACTGCAGAATCTTTCCTGAAAAGTAATGGAAAAGGGAGCACTCCTTTGCTTGGAGTTAATGGATTATTGAATCCCCATTACATGAGTTTACCGGACGATTAAATCCTCTCTCCTTGGGGTTACAGGGAGACTGAATCCCCTTTCCTTAAGTTTAACGAAATATTAAATCCCTTTCCTTAAGTTTAACGAAATATTAAATCCCCTTTCCTTAAGTTTAACGAAATATTAAATCCTCTTTCACTGGGGGGTAATGGAAGATTGAAATCCCTTTCCAGAGAAGAGAATGGAAGTACAAACCTGGGGTTTAATGGAATTGGTAAACCATTGGGTAGAAATTAAAATGGAATTCTCTCACCTGAGGGATAAAGACAGACAGTTTAAACTAAGTGAAAACAGCGTAATACATTCACAAGGTGAAGGCACACAATGCCTTCATAGATGATACATTCACAAGGTGAGGCGCACAATGCCTTCATAGATGATACATTCACAAGGTGAGGCGCACAATGCCTTCATAGATGATACATTCACAAGGTGAGGCGCACAATGCCTTCATAGATGATACATTCACAAGGTGAGGCGCACAATGCCTTCATAGATGATACATTCACAAGGTGAAGGCACACAATGCCTTCATAGATGATACATTCACAAGGTGAAGGCACACAATGCCTTCATAGATGATACATTCACAAGGTGAGGCGCACAATGCCTTCATAGATGGTACATTCACAAGGTGAGGCGCACAATGCCTTCATAGATGATACATTCACAAGGTGAAGGCGCACAATGCCTTCATAGATGATACATTCACAAGGTGAGGCGCACAATGCCTTCATAGATGATACATTCACAAGGTGAAGGCACACAATGCCTTCATAGATGATACATTCACAAGGTGAGGCGCACAATGCCTTCATAGATGATACATTTTGTAAATGGTTCAAGTCTGACCGAAACGTCGTCATAAGTTTTTCTCTTTCCTATGTGCGGGTTATTTGTGTATTAAATTTTGTTTCTTCACTCTCCGTCAGGATGAAAATTATAATAAATCAGATGAATAAGTACATACGAACAGTCACATTTTTGCCTTTATGAAGACTGCAGAACCCACTCAGGTGGAAGACTCCACTGATCTGATCGGAAATAGTGACAACCTGGTGGGGGATATAAGGATATACCTCTGTTATACCTTTGATAAGTTGCCAGTGTTGTTATACTCCCAGAGCCCGTCTTGGGGCCAGGCTCGTCTGATGTCTGGGTGTAGATCCCATCAAACTCAAGACAAAACCTATTGGAAGAAGAGACCAGGCCAGGCAACACTCTTCAGCTCACCAGAGACCAGGCCAGGCAACACTCCTGAACTCACCAGAGACCAGGCCAGGCAACACTCCTGACCTCACCAGAGACCAGGCCAGGCAACACTCCTGAGCTCACCAGAGACCAGGCCAGGCAACACTCCTGAGCTCACCAGAGACCAGGCCAGGCAACACTCCTGACCTCACCAGAGACCAGGCCAGGCAACACTCCTGAGCGCACCAGAGACCAGGCCAGGCAACACTCCTGAGCTCACCAGAGACCAGGTTAGGCAACACTGCTGAGCTCACCAGAGACCAGGTTAGGCAACACTGCTGAGCTCACCAGAGACCAGGTTAGGCAACACTGCTGAGCTCACCAGAGACCAGGTTAGGCAACACTGCTGAGCTCACCAGAGACCAGGTTAGGCAACACTGCTGAGCTCACCAGAGACCAGGTTAGGCAACACTGCTGAGCTCACCAGAGACCAGGTTAGGCAACACTGCTGAGCTCACCAGAGACCAGGTTAGGCAACACTGCTGAGCTCACCAACACAATTCGTCACGAAACTGGGTTTTTCTATCATAATTTAATCTGGTGTATGAACATCGTGGTTAAGAAAGAAACAATTCATTATTTATCCATTACTACAAATCATCATTAACTCCGAAAATTTCAACTCATCATCAGTCATTCTTCTCCACAATTCATCATCAACCATCTATCGCCACAGCTCACTATAAACAAATCCATAACTACAACTCACTGTACACCATCCATCACCACATGTCAACATAATCCATCACCGCAACTCATCGTTCATCATCTCAACTCACTATTAGCCATTCATCCCCATAACTCACTATCAATCATCCATCACCTTAACTCATCAACCATCCATCGCCACAACTCACAATCAATTAACTCAACTCACTATAAACTATTCATCACCACAACTCACCATCAACCATCCATCACCACAACTCACCATCCATCACCACAACTCTCCATCAATTACCTCAACTCACTACAACCTATTCATCACCACAACTCACCATCAACCATCCATCATCACAACTCACCATCAACCATCCATAACAACAACTCACCATCAACCATCCATCACCACAACTCACTATCAACCATCCACAACAACAACAACAACTCACCATCAATCACCCATCAAATCAATTCAGTGTATGTTGTGACCCATAACAACGTGTTCAGTACGTGGTCTGTACCAGATCAACATTGTATGTTGTGACTCCATAACAATTGATGTTCAGTACGTGGTCTGTATCAGATCAACATTGTATGTTGTGACCCATAACAACGTGTTCAGTACGTGGTCTGTACCAGATCAACATTGTATGTTGTGACCCATAACAACGTGTTCAGTACGTGGTCTGTATCAGATCAACATTGTATGTTGTGATCCATAACAACGTGTTCAGTACGTGGTCTGTACCAGATCAACATTGTATGTTGTGACCCATAACAACGTGTTCAGTACGTGGTCTCTACCAGATCAACATTGTATGTTGTGACCCATAACAACGTGTTCAGTACGTGGTCTGTACCAGATCAACATTGTATGTTGTGACCCATAACAATGTGTTCAGTACGTGGTCTGTACCAGATCAACATTGTATGTGAAAATAAAGTCAAGAACATTTTACACCCAGCTTGAATTTCTTAAGAAAAACCTGTCTTCAATTTGTTTGTTGCTGGATTAAGAAAATCTTGTCTTATAACAAGTATTTGCTGGCTAAACACAAACTTGCTACACTTTTACTCAAGGGTCCCTCACACTGCTTATGTATGGTGACCCATAAGTTCCATAACTTCATTGTATGGTGACCCATAAGTTCAATAACTTCATTGTATGGTGACCCATAAGTTCCTCAACTTCATTGTATGGTGACCCATAAGTTCCTCAACTTCACTGTATGGTGACCCATAGGTTCCTCAACTACATTGTATGGTGATTCATAGGTCCCTCATAACTTTATTGTATGGTTTGTATGATGACCCCGGTTCCTCATAACTTCATTGTATGGTTTGTATGATGACCCATAGGTTCCTCATAACTTCATTATATGGTGACTCATAGGTCCCTCATATCTTCATTGTATGGTGACTCAGCTCCCTCATATCTTCAGTGCATGGTGACACATAGGTTCATCATAACTTCATTGTATGATGACCCATAGGTTCCTCATAACGTCATTGTATGATGATCCATAGGTTCCTCATAACTTCATTGTATGGTGACTCATAGATTCCTCATAACTTCGTTGTATGATGACCCATAGGTTCCTCATAACTTCATTGTTTGGTGATTCATAGGTTCCTCATAACTTCTTGAGGACTTGTCTATCATTGGTGAATCTGGCATAGGTTCCTCATAATTTCATTGTATGGTGACTCATAGGTTCCTCATAACTTCATTGTATGGTGACTCATAGGTTCCTCATACCTTCATTGTATGGTGACTCATAGGTCCTCATAACTTCATTGTATGGTGACCCATAGGTCCTCATAATTCATTGTATGATGACCATAGGTTCCTCAAATCTCATTGAGTGACTATAGGTTCCTCATAACTCATTGATGATGATCATGGTCCTCAAACTTCATTGATGGTGACTCATGGTCCTCATAACTTCATTGTATGATGATCTCATAGGATTCCTCCTATTTTCCAAGCATATCATTGTATGGTGACTCATAGGTTCCTCATAACTTCATTGTATGGTGACTCGTCCTCATAACTTCATTGTATGTGATCATGTCCTCATAACTTCTTGATGATCATAGGTTCCTCATAACTTCATTGTATGTGACCATAGTCTATAACTCTTGAGTGATCATAGGTTCCTCATAACTTCATTGTATGGTGACTCATAGGTTCCTCATAACTTCATTGTATGGTGACTCATAGATTCCTCATAACTTCGTTGCATGATGACCCATAGGTTCCTCATAACTTCATTGTATGGTGACTCATAGGTCCCTCATAACTTCATTGTATGGTGACTCATAGATTCCTCATAACTTCGTTGTATGATGACCCATAGGTTACTCATAACTTCGTTGTATGGTGACCCATAGATTCCTCATAACTTCGTTGTATGATGACCCATAGGTTCCTCATAACTTCATTGTATGGTGACTCATAGGTCCCTCATAACTTCATTGTATGGTGACTCATAGATTCCTCATAACTTCGTTGTATGATGACCCATAGGTTCCTCATAACTTCATTGTATGGTGACACATAGGTCCCTCATAACTTCATTGTATGGTGACCCATAGATCCTCATAACTTCATTGTATGGTGACTCATAGATTCCTCATAACTTCGTTGTATGATGACCCATAGGTTCCTCATAACTTCATTGTATGGTGACCCATAGGTTCTTCATAACTTCATTGTATGGAGACCCATAGGTTCCTCATAACTTCATTGTATAGTGACTCATAGGTTCCTCATAACTTCATTGTATGGTGACTCATAGGTTCCTCATAACTTCATTGTATGGTGACTCATAGGTTCCTCATAACTTCATTGTATGGTGACTCATAGGTCCTTCATAACTTCATTGTATGGTTTGAATGATGACCCATACGTTCCTCATAACTTCATTGTATGATGACCCATAGGTTCCTCATAAATTCATTGTATGATGACCCATAGGTTCCTCATAACTTCATTGTATGGTGACTCATAGGTTCTTCACATTTTTCTTAAACCATCGAGTGGGTTTTTGTTTTTATATTCAGTTTAATCTTCATTTCATAACTGTTCCTCAAGCAGTGTAGCTGAAAAAAAATATCTTGGATGACAATCATAGTGTTATCTTAGGTCCAATACCTTGATGTTGTTTTCTAAGACAAACGTGACTTACAGGGAAAGGATTCTAACCTGCTTCACCATGTCAAGTGGAAAGGAACCACCAGAAAAATTAACACAGAGGAAAGAACAGATATGTTAACAATGAACATCGAGAATTTATAAGATTTATTTTTTTAATATTTATGTGCACATTGAGACAGAACGAAGAAACCGAGAGTCACCATCAACCAGCCATAACTTCAGATAACCATTAACCATCCAGGTTTGTTGATTGTTGTTGTACGAGAGGTGGTGGTACAAGACACTGGTGGTAAAGAACACTGGTGGTGGTACAAGACACTGGTGATGTAAATTAACCGGGAAGATTGTTATGATTAAAATAAAAATAATGAACAATGGGAGCTATAACAAATAATTTTGTGAGTTTGATAAAGATGTCGACTATTTACAATTAGAGATCCTTCCTCTTCTTTGCAGGAATACCTCAGTTTGAAATAAAATATCCTTCAACCAAATACACTCAGTTGAAGGAGTAGGATAATCTTTGATATTAACCCCCTGGGTTAACACCCTGGGTTAACACCCTGGGTTAGCTGAAAAATACATAGAGAAGGATCGACTAAGATTATGTTATTAATCCCGTGCGGCAGCGGCAGCTGCAGAGGCAGCATCCTAGCAGCCCTTATTCTCCAAAAAACTCAGCGCTCATCAAAGCTTGTGATGGCCTAATTGAAGGTACAACTGCACAAACCCACGTAGATCACAAAATGACCCAAGAATACTAGAAATGCTACCCAAACCTTAACAAAATTGAAGATCTAAGGAAGACAGCCCTGCAAACCCAAACATCGCCCGCGCTGCCAGACGAACGCCTAACCCAAGCTAAAGGAAATAAAGCCTCCTCCATAGCTTCACTAGTGATACTATGAGCGGAAATCGCAGAGGAACCAACAACAGTACCAAGAAACCAACGCTAAGGACTTTGAAACACAACATGTCTACACAACAGAAAGCCGGTGCATCAACAACCCCCCACACCCCGCCCGGACCCCGACGACAACAATACACCACCCACCATGGCTGACTCTCCCACCAACCCCACCAGCTTCGTAGGATTCCTTCCTGGTCACCAAGGTATGACTACTCCTGATACTATTAGGGAATACATCTTTGCCCTTGAAGCTGAAAACAAAGACATCAAAGCAAAACTAGTGAAATATGAATCCAAGCTAACTAACCTCGAGATCAAGATCCAAAACCTTGAAGAGAAGATTACATCGGGAAGTACTGACACACAAAATACTCTACAAACAGTTATAACCAGTCACACCGAGAAAATAACAACTCTGAATATGAAGGTGGAAGAAGCAATCAAGGACTGGAATAACAACATGCACACTCGACTTGATGAATATCTTGATTTTCAAGATGACAAAACCGAACAAGATAACTTGTCTGATGCAGTTATAATAAACAGCAACCACATTCCCAGAGACATAACTCAATCCCAGTGCAAGGAAACTGCTATCAACATATTACAAGATCACCTACAAGTTAATGTGCAAAGGAATGAAATCAAGAAACACGATTGCTAGGAAAACAAGGTAAACCTAGTATAATGATCAGACTTCATTCATATGATACAAAAGAACCTAACTAAATCAGCAATTACAATGAAATGTGGAGTATACATCAACGAGTGCCTAACCAGGAAACGTCAAAACCTTCTGTTTAGGTTGAGAAAACTTAAACTGGAGAACAAAATCCATCAGTGCTTCACTCGTGATGGGAAAATACTAGTTCGAAAAGTATCAACAGGTCAGCAATTTTCTATATCAAACGAACGTGATCTCACCAACTTCCTTAGACAAGCTGACATTACCATTACTGATT